>VMBQ01000174.1:0-51061 GCA_007657795.1 Dreissena rostriformis
AAGTGGTTGGACACTTTGTCAACTTTGATCAATCCTTCATAGTCCAATGTTCATAATCACATGCTGTTATATATAATCTAATTTGTTCTTTGTTGCATTCATTTTTAATTTATTTGATTTCTACTTCAGTTTTAAATGTATTACTGGTTAATTTCCGTTATGAATGTAACATGAGCAAATGCCTTATGATTCTATTCTTAGGTACCTTTTCACCTTTCATTTATTATGGCTGTTATTGACATTGGAGAAGCTTTTTTTTTAATTAAAAAAAACATAACAAAGTACAGAAATAACTATCCAGTTTTCAGGAAAACAAAATTTTCATGCCCAAAAATTTAGATAATAGAAAATATGTACTATGAATAATAGCGTGTGCTTGTATATATATACGACACAGTTTTGTATTAATTACCAAAGGATATGTTTGCAATTAAAAATAATCCTGTACTTTGACCACAGAGTAAGATGATTAGCATTTGATCAACTGTAGCAAGACTTATTTGCACCCAAACAAACTGTGGCAAGTTGGAATATGTTGTGGTTAATTAAAAATAAAATAAAATGGCACAGTAAAAAAATTGTACCAATTTGTCATGCATAAAGCAGTAATATTTAGCTGACTGAAGATAATTGAATTGTGATTTATTGGCATTTACATTTATGAATAAATCATTAATTTTCATAATCAATCAAATTTACAAATTTGGAACTAATTGCCATCATACAGTTGCTTCTGAAGTGATTTACACCAAAAAGCGTGAATACATTAATCAGAACTTGTTTGTTTCTTACCTTGATTTCTTCAACTAATAATCGTGTGAAGCTATTGTGCATAAGTGGTACCTATTTAACGGAATAACTTCTCATATCCATCCATCTGCCAGGTTTCATGACTGTTTTAAGGTTGTAAAACATGTGTGATGTGTCAAGGGATTAACACAAATAGTTTGATTTCTGATAAAAATGCAAGAGTCCGAAAATGAAGAGTCATTAATTATTGGGAAAAATCTAGGTGGCCGAAAAATGGAGTTGCAACAAAATATTATTTTTGCTAAAAAAGTGGGTGTTCTTAAAAAAGAACTTAAAGAGTCAGAAACCTTAGAGTAATAACAGTATGTTAATAAACATTAAAATTAAAGCTCATTATTGTAAAGGTGAGCTATGTATGGGTTAATCAAATTATTCTGTCTACATAAGTTTGCATGATTGACTCACAGTTGCTTGTTGCATCTTTCAGGGGTTGCTGCCCGTTGTGTGAGGAATACTACCGACAGATCATGACATTCGTGCCAGCTGGCTGTGCCATTCTAGCATTTATAGTCCTACTGACGTTGTTGCCACAGAAACTGGGCATGAGAAGAAAGCAAGGTATCTTGTCCTTTACTTCCCTCCTTATTTCTATGTAAGAACTCAAACTTGTATGTTGTTTTTGTCATTGTGCGTGTTTCTGTTTTTTTCAGAATTGTTCTTTTTCTCTTTTGACAAATGTATCCATAATTTTTGTTTAAACTTCCTTCAAAGTTTTGTGTTGCATTTTGAACTTAATTATACATTTTATTTGATTAACTTATTTGTAGCAAACAATTTAATCATTTTAACTTAATTTTATTAGTAACATGTAAAGTTTAATTTATGATACTAATATGAAATTATTCAAACAAACTTATGGAAGTAATAACATATCATTTGCACCCAGTGATAACATTTAATTTACACCTATATGCCAGTACTGTTATAAGATATTCTTCATGATAGTCTATGCTAGTAATTAGATATTATTTACACCAATGTATGCCAGTGATAAGTTTCTGCACTATAGTGCTTGCCAGTAAAAAAATATTCTTCACACCAAAGTATGCCAGTAATAAAATATTCTTTACACCAAAGTATGCCAGTAATTAAATATTCTTTACACCAATGTATGCCAGTAATATGATATTCTTTACACAGGCCTTTTCCTGGCGTATCTACAGGTCCCTTAAACGGACCCATTCCCAAAGGGAAATGGTAAAAAAAATCCCAATTTCCAATTTTTTTATTTTTTTTTTAAAGAAGTGTCTTTTGATTATTATTTCTCAATTCTATTTCAAGTACATCTAACAAAGTATATAGCTATAATTTATATGATTTTTTTCTTCTTATTTGAATTATTATCAAGACTTATATTAAATAAGTTTTCCCCAAATCAGTGGTCTTTTCGCGCAAAAATATTCCCAATCGGGAAATTGCATTTTTTCCCAAAATGGCCAGGAACAGGCCTGTTACACCAATGCTTGCCTGTACCGTAATATTTTTAGACCAAAGTATGCCAGTGAAAAGATATTTTTTTCACCAATGTATGCAAGTAATAAGATATTCTTTATACCAATGTATGCCAGTAATAAGATATTCTTTACACCAATGTATGCCAGAACTAAGATATTCTTTACACCAATGTATGCCAGTGATAAGATATTATTTACACAAATGTATGCCAGTACTAAGATATTCTTTACACCAATGTATTCCAGTACTAAGATATTCTTTACACCAATGTATGCCAGTGATAAGATATTCTTTACACCAATGTATGCCAGTACTAAGATATTCTTTACACCAATGTATGCCAGTAATAAGATATTCTTTACACCAATGCTTGCCAGTAATAAGATATTATTTACACCAATGTATGCCAGTGATAAGATATTCTTTACACCAATGCTTGCTAGT
Source organism: Dreissena rostriformis (assembly GCA_007657795.1). NCBI lineage: Eukaryota > Metazoa > Mollusca > Bivalvia > Myida > Dreissenidae > Dreissena > Dreissena rostriformis. The sequence goes on from VMBQ01000174.1 coordinate 2,710, forward strand.
AATAAGATATTATTTACACCAATGTATGCAAGTACTAAGATATTCTTTACACCAATGTATGCCAGTAATCAGATATTCTTTACACCAATGTATGCCAGTAATCATATATTCTTTACACCAATGTATGCCAGTAATCAGATATTTTTTACACCAATTAATGCATGCCTGTAATAAGATATTCTTTACACCAATGTTTGCATGTAATACGATATTCTTTACACCAATATATGCCAGTTATAAGATATTGTTTACACGAAGTAAGAGGCAAATTTTATGCAGCTACTGCTAGAAGTGCAGTCCTAGGCGCCAAGTAGCAATATTGTTCTAAATGTCTTGGCGTAGCAAAAAAAAACCGGCTCTACACACGTTTTTCATTGCTATTTGTGTATACAAGGTGAAGTCTAGCTAACACTATCAGCTCTTGATAGGCTCATGGCATACTCAATAAAGTTGTCAGTAACATATTCCATCATTTGCATTTCAAAATTCTTAATGAAAGTGGTCCATTCTTTCTTAAAATAAACTTCTTTGATCAACCAAAAAATATACCTTAATGAAATTCCTGTTCAAATTAATTAAAATGTGTTGTTTACTGTTTCCATAAATGAACTTAAAGTTATTTTGTCAACAATGTTTTCCTCCCATTATCTTAGTACATTCTAAAATTAGAAGAAAGTTCAATGTGTTCTTTTCACGTTTTTGTGCAATATCATTTACCTAGTCTTTCCAAAACATAGAAACACTATGTACTTTTATTGCATTCCAATTGCAACGTATAAATTCGAACACACTCGCGTCCTAGTTTGCACATTATGTTAACTAAAAACTCAACGAGTTGACATTGTCCTTACTTTAATTTGTTACTCTATCCATCTGAAAATACATAGCTGATTTTGTGCAATGATAGTACAGTATGCTAAATCATTTTTTGAGTTGTTAGAATTTTTAAAGTAGTTTTTAAACATAAGTTTCAGAATTGCTTGAACATAACAGTTATAAAAAAGGGGACTATTGCTTGGGGTTGTACTCACAAATGCAGGCTGGTTGTACTTAATTATACAGATTCAAAATAAAACATTAGATAAATCTTTTCTAGCTGTTAACTAGTGTGCTATGAAAATGCAATTGAGAAGGAAACAGTTGATCTGGTTTGGAACACAAATAAAAATAGTTCAAAACAAAAGCTCACCCTGTTTTTAACCCTTTGCATGCTGGGAAATTTGTCTTCTGCTAAAATGTCGTCTGCCGAATTTCAAAAATAAGCATTTTCTTCGATTTTTTTCAAAGAATACTATCAGAATAGCAAACAGTTTGGATCCTGATGAGACGCCACGTTCTGTGGCGTCTCATCTGGATCCAAACTGTTTGCAAAGGCCTTCAAAATCCGGTTTCAGCGCTCAAAGGGTTAAGTTCATAGCCTCACTTAATAAACTTGTACACTTTGGAACTAGCAATGTATTCTCTATTTTTAACAGCCATATTCACATTTCCAGCAAGAATCTTGCAGCCTGTTCAGGCCGGCCAAACTAGCAGATATGGGAGCCATGATAGCGTGGAGACGACACGGACTAACAGCCTTCTTGTCAACGGCACGATCGTCGAGGATCGAGAGGAGTCCAGTGAGGATCTGGACTCTGGGTCTAACGAGTCTGAACCCAAGTATGCTACATGTAATGGACTGATCTCTGACCATCCCACTATACGGTAGCCAGGGTCATCAGGACATGTTTTCAAAATACTTTGGTGCTGCTTTGCTTTGGATGCATTACACTGCTTACACAGCTGGAGAATCATATATAATTTGTGGATGTGGAGAATGCTTTTTTACTTTCAAACTTGTTTCTACAAGATTTTTACCAGTATTACATATGTTGGTGGTATATTGCTGCCAAATGATGGCTGTCGTTTGATTATTTTTTATGTATCTATTGTTTTTTAGCTCACCTGAGCACAACTTGCTCAGGGTTAGCTTTTGTTATTGCCATTTAAATGTCTTCTGTTCTGTTTGGTGCATCGCATGTGGTCAACATTTACCAATGGAACACTCAAGAAGCCACCTTTATTGCCTTATCTTCATAAAACTTGGTCAGAGTATTTATCCCAATGAAATCCTGTGTCATGTGGGGTTTTAAATTAGGTCACTAGGTCAAATTACAGAAAAAGACTGTGTACACACTAGAGGCCACATTTATTGCCCAATGAAACATTTGTCTCAATGATGTCTCAGCCAAGTTCAAAACTGGGTCATGTTGGGATAAAAACTTGGTAACAAGGTCAAATGAAAGAAAAGCTAGTGAAACACTTTTGAGCCTACATTTATTGCCCAATCTTCATGAAACTTGAGCAGAACATTTGTCCCAATTACTGCTATGGCTCAGCAAATTTGCTTCTGGGTCATTTGTGGTAAAAAACTAGGTCACTTGGTCAAATTTAAAAAAAAAAAACTTTAGACACCACATTTATTGCCCAATCTGCAACATGAAACTCGGTGAGAACATTTGTCCCAATGATATAGCGGCCAAGTTTGAAACAATCATGTGGTGTCAAAAATAAGGTCACTAGGTCAAATGAAAGAAAAGTCACATTTGTGAGAAATGGTTCCAGTCCATTGAAAAACAGGTATCTTTTAGCCACTCATGAAACTTGCTAAAACAAATGGTGTTTTTATGATATCTGTGATGAGTTTGAATATGATTGTTGTTTGTTCAAAAGCAAGGCTGTCACTTGTTGTGGCAGTATTCCTAAGTCATTAATTTGTGAAACCTTGTGAGCGCTATCTGTTCAAAACAGTATATTTCCTTGAGGTGTCAGGTGAGCGCCATAGGGACTTTGGACCTCTTGTTTTCTTGTTTGCCTGTTTATATTATGTTTGTTATGCTTTTGCATGATTTTTATGCTAAATGTTAGTCATTCGTTTGTCATGCTTTACATGCTCCACATTGAGCAGTGATGTAAGTTCATCTCTGTGCAATCCAATATGGTCTTGTGTTTGTGGTCCCATAGATGAACTTTAAATCATGGACTGAAAATTAAAAATTAACAATTATACGTTTTTTTCATGTTGCTAGTAGATTATACAGAATCTGATNTTATATTTATTACAATTAATACATGATGAAAGCAAAAATTACATTTCTTTGCTTAATAGTTCAAAACTTATATGGTAATGTTTCCAAAAATGAATGCCTAATAAAATCTGTTGAGGACACAAAAAACTGCTAGGCAGACATTGAAATACACTCTGCAGGATATATGTTACAGAATTGTACTTGAATTGTAACAACTTTGTTTGAAATGTGGATATACCTGTATTCCATTTGAGTGTGTATGCTATATTTCTCAGTTCAACAGTGTGTACATATGATAGGAACTGACTACAAGAGCATTTTATTTTCAGGAATAATCTGCTACCTGTTGGAGTATAGGTCACAGACCTTAATTGGACCAGCATAAATAAGTGAATGACGCCAGTGTTGTAAGCAGCATTCTAGTATTGAAGCTTATGATAGACTGTCCAATCAAATGATTGCATTGTGTTATGTAATCAGTAGAAAGCTGTGTGCTGCGAGAGCACCAGTCTGGTAATAATGTCTCATTAGGTAAAGGGTATTTCAAGTAAACATGCATTTCCCTGAAAAGGGATTTAACTCTTGTTGTATAGTCAAATCAAGGGAAATCACTACTGTTGTAATATTGAATTTACCTATTGTCTGATCAAACATCACTGTGTCAAAAAATACACTGTTGTGTATTAAAAACCTGAATGTCTCATGATTTTATTATTGAAAAAGTCTATATGTGTTATTCAAAAGCTGTTCCTTAAAGCTGTCTGCATTCAAGTCCTGTGCATGCCTTTTTTTTCATTTGTGTATTATGTGGTGTTTGGATAGATTATTAACAGAATCTGTGATATTTGTTTTATGAAACATATTTGATTTTGTTATTATTGATTCTCAGTGTAATGTAAATGCATGCATTTTTATATATGTGTAAAAAGTACAATACATGTACACATAATTTTATAATTGTAGTATGTTTTGTTCTCCAAGTTTGATGTTTTCCTGTTGGACAATTCTTGCCAGATATATATATATACACTTGTTAAAGTTTCACATGTATACTCATTAATTTTATCAGTTGATGATCGAGTTAGTGTTATTATTATGTTACATTTAGGAGCGTGAAATAAAAAAAGTAATGTACATGTTAATGTTTTCATTCACAATTCCTTAGCACCAATAACAGATATTAATTTTGCTTTACATTCCATATTTCTATTTCATATTAAAGTGTATGACCCATCACAGAATGATGCTTGTAGAACAATATACCAATTTCAGATATTTAAGGCAGTTATTATTTTCTAATCTGTTTCATTGATGCATTTTGAGTAAGAAGTAAGTAACTTACAACACTGTACATTTTTCAAGTAAAATCTAATCAGTTGAATGTTATCATTTTGTAAATTCTTTTCATGCTTTTCATTTATGTTCCACCTTTTTTTCATTTGATCAGATTTTCTGTGTTACAAATTACATAAACATTTAATATTCTTGACATGAAAATTGTCCTTTTTGTTATATGTTGCACATGTTTGTATATACTCACATAAATTTATGAACCACTAGGTCTTGTGTACATCAAACATAATGACTAGTAAAAAGGCAAACCTAAATCAACAAAGTCACAGATATATGCATCTTTGTCTTGACTGTTTTTGTTAATATATTTGAAAGGTGTAAAAACTCAGGTGATGGTAAAACATGCTTTACTGTAGTCAGTGCATAGTATTTTATTTATTTAAAACTGTATATATTTGCTCATTACATTTTGTTGAGCAAATTAATTTTGGTAATTATGGACCATGTTGTGAAAATATATTTCTATTATAATGTAATTTGTGTATATTATATTGTAATATGAACACAGGCATGTTCAAAGTAAATTAATCGTGCAATACTTATTATTTGTTACTATACTTTTTAGCTCACCTGAGCACGAAGGGCTGAAGATGAGCTATTATTATTACCCTGTGTCTGTCGTCCAGTGTCATGCATCGTGCTGTGTGCCTTATCAACGTATAGCTTGTTTTCACTCTAGAGGCTACATTTTTTTATGCAATCTTGATGAAACTGGGTCAGAATGTAATATCTAGGCCTAGTTTGAATCTGGTTCACTTGCGTTCAAAAACTAGATCACCAGGTCAAATCTTAGAAAAACCTTGTTACCATTCTAGAAGCCACATTTATTACTAAATGTTCATTGGTCAGAATGTTTATCTTTACAATATGAAGGTCGTGTTAGAATCTGAGTTATGAACGTTTAAAAACTAGTCGTCAGGACAAATATAAAAAACCTTGTAACCTCATGAGAGGCCAAACTTATGCTTCTATCTTGATGAAACTTGTTCAAAAATGTTATCTTGAGATTTTCTAGTCTGAGTTCGAATCTGTGTCGCGTTTGTGCAAAAACTATGTAACCAGGTCAAATCTTAGAAAAGCCTTGTTACCTTTCTAGAGGTAACGTTAAGACTCAAACTTGTTTATTTTTTGAAGCGTGTTTATCTAGACAATAACTTCAATTGTCAATAAGTATGCAGAGTTAACATCTGAGTTATGTGTGTAAAAAAACTAGGTCACTAGGTATAATCTTTAAAAAATATTGTAATCACTCTTGAGGCCACATTTATGACTCAATCTTGATTAAACTTTATTGGAATGTTAATCCCAACAATGTCTATGCATTTTTATGAGTTTTAATTTGGGTCACGTGTTTCAAAAATCAAAGTCACCTGGTAAAATCTTAGAAAACCCATATAACCACTCTAGAAGCCACATTTGTGACACAGTCTTGATCAAACTTGGTCAGAATGTTAAGCTTGACTATATCATGGCAATATTTAAATCTGGGTCAAGTTGGGTCAAAAGTTATGTCACCAGGTTAAGATTTCGGCAATTGGTGTACCTTGAACTAAGATGAGCGCTTCAGGACCATCATGGTCTCTTGTTTATTAAAGGTGCTTTGTTTGGAGTCTTGTTAGCTCCCCTGGGCACAACGTGCTCAAGCTGAGCTATTGTGATTCCTTCCACTGCGCAGTGTGCAGTGTGTGTTGTTATCTTTTAGCTCGTGACCACTGTAGTAGCCAAATTTTTTATTCGATTTTGATGAAATTTGGTCAGAATGTGTATCTTAACAATATCTAGCAGTGTTTAAATCTGGGTACTGTGCGTCTTAAAACTAGGTCGACAGGTCAAATCTTAGAATAACCTTGTTACCACTCTAGATTTCATATTTATGATTCAATCTTGTTGGAGCATGGTCAGAATGTTCATGTTGACAATATCTAGGCTGAGTTCGAATCTGGGTTACAAGCATCCAAAAACTTGGTCAATAGGTCAAATCATACAAAAACCTTGTTGCCATTCTAAAGGCACCATTTATAACTCAATCATGAGGAAACTTTGTCAGAATGTTTATTTTTATAATATCTAGGCTAAGTTGAAATCTGGATCATGTGCCCCCGACAGCTAGGTCAACAGATCAAACGTAGGAAGGCCTTTTTACCACTCTTAGGACCACATTTACAATAAAACAATCAGAATTTGTATCGCAAAAAATGTCTAAACCAAGTTTGAATCAGAGTCACAGGTTTTCTAAAATAAAGTCAAATTTTAGAAACACCTTGTTACCCCTCTAAAAGGTTTATGACTCTATGATTTCTTGATTAAACTTGGTCAGAATGACTATCTTGACAAGATCAAGGCCATGTATCAATCTTAGTCAAGTTGGGTAAAAAACTATTTCACCAGGAAGTCTTTTACCAGTGGTGTACTTAAAACTCAGGTGAGCGTTTAAGGGCCATCATGGCCCTTTTGTTTTGTAAAGTTATACCTATACACCACCTTTATAAACTGTAGAAAGAATTGTTCCCTACCTAGTCACCTTAACGATCGTCTGAATGTATGTGTTATGGAATTACCAAAGTTACCTTAATGTGTATGGATTCTTTGTCAAACTAGTAGTGTGCACGTTTAAGCTCAAATGTTTCAATATCTAGATGTCTTAAAAAAAGTTATTTACAGTCGCTGGAAGTGTACCGATAAATGTAGATGCAAATAAATATTTAAAAAAAAACGGCTAAGTTGGTTGACTTTAATATTATCTTCGATTCCCATGCCCATAATGTTATCACTTATGCAAGAAAACATGTGCATGAAATTTGTATGTATTGTAATTGTTATGGACATACGCCACAAGAGCATGACAGTTGTATTGTTGGCAAACATGAATGCGCAAAAGGCATGTATTATTACCAAATGAAAACACATTTTAAATTAAAGCACAGCACTTTATTCGTAAAAGTACGGTCTCATCTGCTCGAGTATCCGTTCTTCGCTGCAGTTCACCAGAATTCGAGTATACAACGGTAGTGTTTCTATGGCAACAATCGAGTATTTATCCGCAATGGACCTTAAACCGTCCACCTTGCTCCGCTCTGCCGACGTCGCCAAGATTCGCTTTTTAAACGTATTTTTGGGGTTACCCCTGTCATGTTCGTGAACAAACACGTAATATTGACCGACAGTCGGATGTACTCTTTCAATCAGCATACCCCTTGACGTAATCCTGTAGTACATGTCGTCGTCCTCTCCTCCCCAACCGAAGATGCCGTTCGAGTAGCCGTTCACCGCACGGAAGTGCGAAGCCCGGAACGCCAGGGCGCCGCCTATGAGCCAGGCATACGGCCAGCCGCTCGGATGCCCCTCCTCCACGTACTTCGTGCTGAACGAGATCAGGTGACGCGGGTGGTCGCTGCATGTGTAGATGTTCCGTACGTCAACCGGAAGTAGGTCCACGTCGTGGAAAATATAGCAGTCATAATCGCCGATGTCTTCCGCTGTTAGGAATCCGACGTTCATAAGGAGTGCTTTGTTGAATTTCGTTCCTGGTACCATTTCTGATACGAAGATCCGATAGTTTCGTTTCTGTATCTGCAAGAACATGTGTAAGTAGTTCAGTATCACCTTCAAGTGTAGCTCCCGGTCCCTGTATGGTATGATGACCGCAATGCGTTCCCCGGGGTCACAGTCTCTCGGGCCGTAAATTCCGCCTGGCTCCACATCACGAGGACGGTGTCTGAGGATAAAATCCTTCGGGAATCTTCTCGATACGTCAAAGAGCGCACCGGTGGAAATGTCGGAATAATCGCACGAGGTGGCATTCGACTTCCGGTTCACAGTACCTGTTAGATTGGGTCGAATGAGGAAGATTCCTCGTGCCTCGCTACTTCGTCGTCTTAGGAGAGAGAATCCCCACAGCCCTGATACGATTAATATTAAAACAAGTCCGCATTTTTTCAAAGTGGGAGTCACAGGTAGCGAAATATTCAACATGTTTGTAAAAAGATTCCACTGTATTATCGTGTATAAAACATGTTTTCATGGAAGTATGTTCCAAACAGTGTTCTAAAGTAGTTGTATTTTTAATTTGAACCATTAACTCGACCGAAGTTCTGTAACGACGATTACAGTTCGGTGTGTACCTGATCTGAGGTACTTGCTATTCATTTCGTCAGGCTTCAGTAACTATTCGGTGGTTTGTCCTTTGCACGTGATTGTTCTTTGATTGGGAGGGTATAGCATTTTGAGGATCGCTGACACATAAGTTAACACATGGTACAGCATTGTTAATTATGAATACAATAACAGCATTATCAAAAGGGGGTATGCAGACGTGTATAGTATATTATTATCCCCCATGGAGTGGAGGCATACAACATTGGACTTGTCCGTACGTCCTGAAGCATGTGTTTTCAATTCCTTTTTAACAACTGGTTGAATCTCGCTCAAACTTTCTCAGTTAAATAACCTTTATGGGTTCATCATAGTAAATTACGGAATTTTGGCTGCGACGAGTTGTTGCAAAATTATGGCTCTTTGTCTGTTTTTTTACTTTCATAACCTTGTGCAAGAGATGCACAGTTTTCATAGTTTTGTTTCCAGATGCGGTCCTAAAAGGTATGTGGTTTCTGCGCAAGTCACATTGTTTTCTTTGTGAACAATATGGAGATATTTGAGTTCTTCTGTATTATTTGTGTGTATGGAGTTTTTTCGTGTGTTTATTTATGGTGACAAATAAAAGAAATGCGGGCCGCCGAAGAGGAAATAAGGAAATAATTCATTTTCGGAAGAACGCAGTGAGGGAGAACATTAGTTATATCATGTATATATTCAATGACCGCTCGGCGTCCTTCTTCTGTTTTGTACATACATTTGAGTGTAAACATATTCCATAATGTCGTGACATATTTGAACGTTGGTTATATAATTTCAACAAAAAAACGACTCAATGATTAATTGTACAGACCTAAATAAAAATTATTGTCGATTTTCTGTTACGAAGTTGTGGCACTGATGCTTTGTTGAATTATTTACAAATGAACGTGTATGTATATGTGTCGTGTTCTGAGAAAACTGGGCAAAATGCTTGTGCGTAAATTGTCATCCCAGATTAGCCTGTGCAGTCCGCACAGGCTAATCAGGGACGACAATTTCCGCTTTTATGGATTTTTCGTTTAAATGATGTCTCTTCTTAGCAAAATCCAGTTTAGACGGAAAGTGTCGTTCCGGATTAGCCTGTGCGGACTGCACAGGCTTATCTGGGATGACACTTTACGCACAAGCATTTTGCCCAGTTTTCTCAGAACACGCCACTACATATTTACGGAATTGAACCCGTACGACATATCGGCATGTCGGGACAGTTAAACATAACGAGCTTGTACAGGAAAGATGATCCGATTCTCTGAAATATGATACCAACCATAATAGCGACTTCATTGAACTGCATACACCGTGTTTGAATGACACACATCTGTATTCAATGGAATATCCCTAAGTTCAGTTGGCATGAAAAAGCAATAAATACCGGTAATAATAGTAGAGCGCTATAATCAGGTATTGCAGTCGGGCCTTGTGGAAGTTTATACAAGAGTCAAAATGGCACAACATACACGGCTATACGACTTAGAACGTGCTCAAGTATAATCTGTTATGTCCAACCATTGAGCAAACAAACAAGCAAGTAGCAGAAACGTAGTAAGTAGATTTGAATTAAACTATAATAACGAATTTGAACAGATATTATTTGACCAATAATATACACACACACACAATTATTTAAACCAAGTTAGGTAATACAATATATTGTTACAAGCGGTCATTTTATTGCCCACCCGATTCAACTTGATCACGCTAATGCAATGTTAATTTCGTAATAACTGTTAATACATTTATTTATTTTTGCAAACTAAAACATGTCTTTCAAAAAAATGTGAAACAAATCCAGTGAGTAGTAACTAAGATATTTCCATCCCGATACAAACAAGAGCACCGTCGAGCGGTTGCCAACGCTCGGCTGTGGGTGCAGTTTTGATTAAAATATAAAAATGACATTTGACATTAAAGGATGACCTTTCACCACTCAAAATGTGCAGCTCCATGAGATACACATGCATGCCAAATATCAACTTGCTTCAATATCTTCAATATTGCAAGTTATGGGCAATATTAAAGTTTTTTGGTAGACGCGGACGGGTGACGACGAGGTGGCTATGACAATACCTCGGGTTTTCTTCGAAAACAGCCGAGCTTATAAAACGAGGCAATTTTTATTCATTTAGCCCAGAGTTATCCATTGTAAACCATGTATTTCATGACAACACATCTTGAAAAAAGTCATTCTTATATTTATTAAATGCAATATGTTTAACACTTTGAAAGAGTCATACATTACATATGAGAATTTATGTATGCCACCCCCACATTCGAATAATGGATGGCCGTTCGGTTGGTCGGTTCCATTTCCTTTCCGCGCGATATCTAGAGAACGCTTTGACTAACGAGCATACATACTAGTATGAGTGTTCTTTCGGATCAGAGGAAGACGCCTATCCAGTTTAAGGTCAACAGGTCAGAGTTCACACGGTATTTTTAACATGAACAAATCGGTTCTTCTTAACATCTTGAGAACGCTTTAACTACCATCATGCAAATTAGTAGAATGGTTGCTTCTGCGAAAAACGGACGCCTCGATTTGATTTTGATCTCAACTGGTCAAAAGTCAAGGTCACATGGGTGGTATCATGTAATGTTAAACTTTTCGTTTCAAGACGATGTCTAGAGAACGCGTTGACCTAAGATTGTGCAAATTGGTATGATGGTTACTAAGGATGAACGGAAACTGTCGATCGATCGATTTTCAGGTCAACAGGTCAAACGTCAAGATCATAGGGGCTTGAAATATGAAAACTGTTACCACACAATATCTAGCGAATGCTTTAACTTAGGATCTTATAAATTATTGTAGAGCTTAGTCATGAAAGAAGATTTGCAGATCAACAGGTCAAAGTTCAATGTCACAGGGGCATGAATATTAAAATGTCTCTACATTTACACATATTCACACTCGGTTACATGTACGTTTTTTTACAAGTTTTTTTAATTCTGACAAGGCATTGATTTTGAAACATTTGCTGTCTCTATCATATCTTCTTAATCTGACAAAAAGCCAACAAGCAGGTGTGGAGATGTAGCTCAATATTTAGTTCCGATCACCACACAGGCATATTTGAAGATAATATATGTAGTTCCTACCTAGGCCCCAAATGCAAGGATGCATGTAACCTACCTACTCACAAAATTTCAAGACATCTCCACGCTAAAGGAAATGAATGAGTGCAAACTGTCTACGTATTGAAAGCAACTTTAACCATGACATTGATCTACTGACCCAAAATGCAACCCCATGATAGTCAAACTGAGTCTAGTTTTGGAATTAGATCAGGTCGTTGTGGCACACTCGGAGTCGCTATATAATGCAACCTAAGGAGCTTCAGACTTCCAGTGATCTTACCCAACAGACTTGAACAATAAATGTAACTTTGTAGGGCACCATCAAAGAAGTATACTTGTGAAATTTAATCAAAATCGGCATAGTGGCTAAGGTCAACTTAAACCAGAACTAATGATGGCACATACACGGATGAATACAAGAAACATGGCAATGCGATGAAATCAGGTCTTCAATGCTTTTAACCCTTTAAGCGCTGGAACCGAATTTAAAAGGCCTTTGCAAACAGTTTGGATCCAGATGAGACGCCACAGAACGTGGCGTCTCATCAGGATCCAAACTGTTTGATCTAGTGGTCTTTGAAAAAAAGTGAAGAAAATGCTTATTTTAGAAATTCAGCAGACAACATTTTAGCAGACCACAAATTTCCCAGCATGCAAAGGGTTAAGCTACCTACACAATACGATTTCAGCATAATACCTCCATCCAAACAAAGTAATTGAGCAGAAACTGTTTTTTCTATTTTGAACAACAGTCACCTTGAATGTTTTTATCCACTACCCAGAAATGCAATCCCAAGGCAAGTCTACATGACAGCAACATACACACATTTCAGTGCAATAACTCCATCCCAACTAAAATTATTCAGCGGAAACTTTTTTTCTATTTAAAGTTCCAGTGACCTTTGCCTGACTGGCCCCGAATGCAATCACAAGCTACCTATAGTTCTGCAGGAGAGGCTACCTACACACAATATCGGTGTAACACCTACAATTATTAAGCAGAAACCGCTGTTCTGTTACCTGACCAGACCCCAAATATAATTCCCAAGCTAGGTCTCCATTCAAGCTTGTTATATCCAAAGTGTCATCAGGATTGATTAATGCAAACTAATGTTATTGACCAAAAACCACTTATAAGAGCGCAACATTAATTTGGAAAAATTGGGATAATTTAAAGTGTTCAAGATTCAAACCAGTGACTTATGTTCTACATCATTTAAACGTAAACACAACAATCGCTGATATGTTTTAAGTTTATTAGACACCATCTCATAGAACTAGTATCATTAACATTACTAAACTAATTGGTTTGTAAATAGAGAGCATGTGACCATTACCATGATGTTGTGTAAAGTTCATACATGAAAAGAAATATGTAAATGTTGGACACGCACCAATAAAATCAAGCAAATGATCAGATTGACAGAAGGAGGAACTACATGTTCAAAGAGTGACTTCATCTGCAAAATTGTGCAATAATTTTTACATCGGAAAGAAAATGTACAAATAAATTACCATTTTAACATACTTTTTACATGATCAATTAACAAAATTAGGTTAAAGCTGAATTGACAGTTCACATTTAATAAATAGCAAAGTATGAAAACATACAAATATTCTTTTGAAATAGGAATTCCAAATCATAATTCGATCACAAAAATACAACAGAGCTTTATAGATAGCTCAAATTGCTAGACAGTCTTTCATACAGTGTGCATTGTGTGCTGAACTAACATCATTATGTTTTCCCCATATTTCACGTCCCTAGCGTCCCATTTATTATATTTTCTCTTCAAAGTCTTCATCGGCGTTGACACTCTTACTGTCTTTCAGGAAATTGAACCTCTGGATGATCTTCTCTATGGTATGTTCGCCGTGCACCTTGTTGTCTCTTGTGCGCACGTTGGCTGTGCCCGACAGGACCTCCTTCTCACCCACAACTGGAACAAGCATCAACAGGCTACACAAAGGCATACTCGCACTTGAATCAAGAATGTTTGAGTAAAATTTGTGGGCTCCACGCAAGACTATCGTAACTTACTATATATTTTATAGTGAGTTACGATAGTCTTGCGTGGAGCCCACGAATTTAAGCACTAGTCTTTTTTGCTTGCCATACATGCGAATCAATTTTCACACTCTGTGGGTTGAATGCAAAACTAGAGCATAAGGGCAGTTCTCAGTTACAGGCATTTAAATGTCAGCAATTACATACAGATTGAAATGATTTATTTAAATCATATTCACAAAATAATATAAACAGAAAAAAATTCAGTGCATGTACCCAGGATAAAGTTGAACTGAGCCAGTTGAGAGTTGCGCACTTTCTTGTTGAGGGTGTTGGATGCGTCCAGCTCTGCCTCACACTCGAACCCAGCCTCATAGAGCTGCTGTCTCACCTGCAGGAAAACCGCAAAACACATAATTTTAAACAAACAAAAGTTTTACCAGACATATGTTCAATTTCAGAGATACCAAAATATGGATTTTCTGCCATGTGAGGCCAGCATAGCTCTAGACCAGTCGGCTATTGTCACCCAAGGTTTAGTAGTCTTATAAACGGACAGCATCGTTCCTCACAAAACTGCGATTGCACACGCTGGTCTGGCAGCTAAAGACCAATGTTTACATAACAAGGCTCGAATAAACTTCATCTAATAAAATTTTAGCATTTAAATGAAGGCAAAAACACAAACATATTGATTGTTTACATGTTAATCTGTGCATGAAGTCACAAACAAGAATAAGGCACTATGGACAGGATGCCCGTACCTTGGTAGCATATTCATCATACGCTGGTGCCACTGGAACCACAATACATTGCCTGGGGGACAACCAGAATGGCCTGAAATATACATACACAAGTGTTGATAACTGACACCAGCTTGTTGTAATGTTTCATTCTTAACCCTTTGCAAGCTGGGAAATTTGTCATCTGCTAAAATGTCGTCTGCTGAATTTCTAAAATTAGCATTTTCTTCGATTTTTTTTTCAAAGAATACTATCAGAATAGCAAACAGTTTGGATCCTGATGAGACACCACGTTCTGTGGCGTCTCATCTGGATCCAAACTGTTTGCAAAGGCCTTCGAAATCCGGTTCCAGCGCTCAAAGGGTTAACATTAAAGTAAAAATGTTCCACAATCTAGAACATAGTCCCGCAAGCGCTTATTGACTGTTGTTTGAATACAGATTGTGCCAATTACCACAGCAGGCATGATATTGCCAAAATGAAGCTGCTTATATTTGTCAATACACATGTGGTTTGTTCTTTTATGATGACACTGCATTGTGGGTGTAATGTTGCCCTACCATTTGCCTCCGTAGCTTTCACAGAGGATGGCCATCATGCGTTCCACTGAGCCCAGAATTGCTCGATGGATGATCACCGGACGCTTCCTCTCACCATCACCAGAGGCTCTGAAATTTATATTAAAAATGAAAACAATACATTGAGCTTGTTTGATGCGGATGTATTTTTAATGCTTTAAAAATATGTGTGTTGTTTCTCTAGTTTTTTTTTTTTTTTTTTTTTTTTTTTNTTTTTTTTTTTTTACAGTTTTTCAGTTACAACACAGGAGTACCATTAAGTTAACCTAATGGCACTTTACCTGGCTAAGCTGATTATCCGGTACCAAGTGCAAATACTTATGGCCGTAACTGACAAACGCCAACATGTATCAAAAGAAGGTGAAAATTGCCATAGAAAGGATTTCAAGACCAATTTCACACAAGTTAAATGGCAGGCAAGATTATACCTGATGTTTCGAACAATGGAATATTTTTTTTTACCTTGTTTAAGTGCTGGTTATACTGAGAATCCTTGAAAGACAAATCTAATAATTGTTGAACTTCTCTAGTTTATCATTGTTCACATGTTCAGTCAGGTGAGGTGAGACTTAGCCTGCCTTTCCAACATATCCAAGATTGACTAAGCCTGCCTACCTAACATATTCAAGATTGACTAGGCCTGCCTACCCAATTTATCCAAGATTGACTAAGCCTGCCTACCCAATATATCCCAGATTGACTAAGCCTGCCTACCAAACAGATCCTAGATTGACTAAGCATGCCTACCCAACATATCCCAGATTGACTAAAGCTGCCTACCCAATATATCCCAGATTGATTAAGCCTGCCTACCCAATATATCCCAGATTGACTAAGCCTGCCTACCCAATATATCCCAGATTGACTATAAGCCTGCCTGCCCAAATATATCCCAGATTGACTAAGCCTGCCTACCCAATATATCCCAGATTGACTAAGCCTGCCTACCCAATATATCCCAGATTGACTAAGACTGCCTACCCAACATATCCCAGATTGACTAAAGCTGCCTACCAAACATATCCCAGATTGACTAAGCTTACCTACCCAACTTATCACAGATTGACTAAGCCTGCCTACCCAATATATCCCAGATTGACTTAGCCTGCCTACCCAATATATCCCAGATTGACTAAGCCTGCCTACCCAACTTATCCCAGATTGACTAAGCTTACCCAATATATCTCAGATTGACTAAGCCTGCCAACCAAACATATCCCAGATTGACTGAGCATGCCTACCCAATATATCCCAGATTGACTAAGCCTGCCTACCCAATATATCAAAGATTGACTAAGCCTGTCTACCCAACTTATCACAGATTGACTAAGACTGCCTACCCAACATATCCCAGATTGACTAAGCCTTACTACCCAATATATCCCAGATTGACTAAGCCTGTCTACCCAACTTATCACAGATTGACTAAGCCTGTCTACCCAACATATCCCAGATTGACCTAGCCTGTCTACCCAACATATCCCAGATTGACTAAGCCTGTCTACCCAACATATCCCAGATTGACTAAGCCTGTCTACCCAACATATCCCAGATTGACTTAGCCTGTCTACCCAACATATCCCAGATTGACTTAGCCTGTCTACCCAACATATCCCAGATTGACTAAGCCTGTCTACCCAACATATCCCAGATTGACTAAGCCTGTCTACCCAACATATCCCAGATTGACTTAGCCTGTCTACCCAACATATCCCAGATTGACTAAGCCTGTCTACCCAACATATCCCAGATTGACTAAGCCTGTCTACCCAACATATCCCAGATTGACTAAGCCTGTCTACCCAACATATCCCAGATTGACTAAGCCTGTCTACCCAACATATCCCAGATTGACCTAGCCTGTCTACCCAACATATCCCAGATTGACTAAGCCTGTCTACCCAACATATCCCAGATTGACTTAGCCTGTCTACCCAACATATCCCAGATTGACTAAGCCTGTCTACCCAACATATCCCAGATTGACTAAGCCTGTCTACCCAACATATCCCAGATTGACTAAGCCTGTCTACCCAACATATCCCAGATTGACTAAACATGCCTACCCAATATATCCCAGATTGACTAAGCCTGCCTACCCAATATATCCCAGATTGACTTAGCCTGCCTACCCAACATATCCCAGATTGACTAAAGCTGCCTACCCAAAATATCACAGATTGACTAAGCATGCCTACCCAATATATCTCAGATTGACTAAGCTTGCCTACCCAATATATCCCAGATTGACTAAGCCTGTCTACCCAACTTATCACAGATAGACTAAGACTGCCTACCCAACATATCCCAGATTGACTAAGCCTGCCTACCCAACATATCTCAGATTGACTAAGCCTGCCTACCCAATATATCCCAGATTGACTTAGCCTGCCTACCCAACATATCCCAGATTGATTTAGCCTGCCTACCCAATAAATCCCAGATTGATTTAGCCTGCCTACCCAATATATCCCAGATTGATTAAGCCTGCCTACCCAATATATCCCAGATTGACCAAGCCTGCCTAACCAATATATCCCAGATTGACTAAGCCTGCCTACCGAATATATCCCAGATTGACTAAGCCTGCCTACCGAATATATCCCAGATTGACTAAGCCTGCCTACCCAATATATCCCAGATTGACTAAGCCTGCCAATCCAATATATCCCAGATTGACTAAGCCTGCCTACTCAATATATCCCAGATTGACTAAGCCTGCCTACCCAATATTATATATCCCAGATTGACTAAGCCTGCCTACCCAATATATCCCAGATTGACTAAGCCTGCCTACCCAATATATCCCAGATTGAAGCGTATGGGCAGCTGGAAGTCAAGCTGTATTGTGGCACACTGGTGAGCGCGCTTCAATGCATCTGTGATGGTTATGTCAATCTATAAAACACAACATTACCAATACCATTAATCTTAAGTTGTTGTTTTTTCTGAGATCTACAATAATACACTTAACATTTAACCTGATGAAAAGTAAGGGAGTACATTATTGATTTGGTTGCCATAATACTTTTTCACACAATTATTGATAATACACTTTTGTTAAAACTCATGACTTAATGGTAGAATACTGTTAAAGCTAGAACTATTTTATGAAGCACAGAAGAATATAACAAACAACAAATGCACCGCATAGCCGGTGCCAACGCTTGGCTGTGGGTGCTTGGATTTTTTTATTTTTTTTACCTTTGACCATGACCTTGACCTTTTCACCACTCAAAATGTGCAGGTCCATGAGAAACACATGCATGCCAAATATCAATTTGCTATCTTCAATATTGCAAAAGTTATGGCCAATGTTAAAGTTTTCGGACGCCGCGGACGGCTATGACAAAACCTCAGGTTTTCTTCGAAAGCGTTTACAAAACAGATATAACAAGATTGTCTACCTTTGGCCCATAAAAGGCTCCATCTCCAGGATTCAATTCCCACTTCCTTCCAAATTTATCTAAGGTGGCAGCAAGTTGCTGGAATATTCCATGTTAAAAGAACTTAAATTACGTGAATAATTATCTTTGACAACATGGATTCATGATTTACCAGATAATATTGTGTTGTGGTCTTGAAATAATGCCTTATGCATTTAATTTATACTCATGTTAAGCATTTGAATATTATTCTAAAATGAAAATATGGATACAACCATAAAATAAGGTTTTTTTATTACTACTTATTTTTTTTTAGCCAAGTAAAAAGTCATTTCAAAGTCAAGGTAGTAAACAATTTACTTATTATCATTCATCATTTACAAAAACCACAAGTACATGCCTAACAAAAGATGTAAAATGAAAATTATAGTGAGTTACGCACACACAAAATGTCAGAATTCAGTGTTAAGTACCTTACATAAAATGTTGTAAATAGTGAATAAGTATGCATAAGTATGGGAAACATAAAACATTAACGCAATATCAATCAAGACAAGACAAAAGTTCCTATGGTTCACTTTTTCTGCCGATTCCCAAAGGGCGGGGTCTCCAAGGAATCCTTCAGGTCTTGTGGACAGCTTCAGCTCGAAGGAGAAGCCGAATATCCCGTAGATGTGTTGCAGGAAGTCGAGACAGGACATCACCTCCTCCTCAATCTGAACACACAGAGATGTGGTGGACATTAACAGGGAACACATCAAATACATTAAACCTATGATCATCTGAACAAATACAGCTAAGATGGCTCTTTGAGAAATTATCTTTTTTAATCAAAGGTCGTTTTTTTCTTTTAATTTGAAGGAAATCAAACGGGCAATTTGCATGCTGATGTTAGATCAGATGTTTTACTTCTAAGTTAATAGATATACAACAATTTTGCAAATTTACGAAACAGTCTGTTAAAAGCATAGATTTGTTATGTCTTCTACTTCAAGTACAGTGAACATGACAAAACAGATTTATTAACATATATTAATCAGTTACATTCACAAGCGAAATAAGACAAGCTGCCCACCGTGGTACCTGTTCAGGCATGCAGAAGATGTGAGCGTCGTCCTGCTGGAAGCGGCGTACACGGGTCAGGCCGCTGAGCGCTCCAGACAGCTCGTTACGGTGGAGGACCCCAAAGTCTGCCAGTCTCAGGGGCAGCTCCTTGTGGGATCGTACACGGTGGTCAAACATCAGACTGAAATCAAGCAGCACGATTTTTAATCTTCTCTTTCACACAATGAAGAATGGGCAATTTATTGAGCCTTGTTCTGGAAAAACTAGGCTTAATGCATGTGACAACACTTTCCGCATTTTTTGTTTAAAGGAAGTCTCTTCTTAGAAAAAGTCCAGTTTAGGCAGAAAGTATCGTCCCAGATTAGCCTGTGCCGACTGCACAGGCTCATCTGGAATGATACTTTACACACACGAATGATTGCAGACAAGTACTTACCAGTGACCTGGGCAATTCATGGGTTTCAAGGCATACTTCTCCTTTTCAACATCAAACTGGAACATGTTTTCCTGAAACACATAACACACACGATCTTTATGCATTCATCTCCAAATTACTATCAACGTAATTTCGAACTGCATTAAAGTTATCTCATGCCAAATTATGTCCAATTAAGTTTATAAGATGTACATAAATCTCAAATTCTCATATATTGCGAGCACATTTTTTCTTCTGACATTCACATGTTTGATAAAATGTTCAATCAACTCACAGCGTAGTGTTGCCAATGTCCAGATGTCTCCCACAGGCGGTGATTGTAAATGTTGGGGGACACAACCTCTGTAAAGCCACGCTTTCTGTACTCTGACTGAAATGAAAGGTTTAAGAATATGCATATCTTTTCTATAAAGAATGATGTAATCTGCAATAACAAATGGTTAATTTCACCAATGGGGCACATTTTAAACTAAGGCCTTATCATTTTGACACAAGCCGAGTTAAAGTGTAAGAAAATTTTGATTTAACATTTCATGATTGTATTATTTAAAAGATTGGAAAATCATCAAGCTGTTACATTGTAGAAACTACAATTTAATTAATTATTTTTCAGAGTAAAACACTGTAATACGCAAATGAAATACTTTCTCTGCAAATAAGATTTACCAAAATTGTTTAAAACCAGTATCAAAGTTTACCAAAGTGTTTTTCAACCAGAAGCATTCTAAGTATACACACCTTGATTAAGCCGATGAGTGTATTGTATATATGGGCTCCTTTTGGCAGGAAGAAGCAGCTTCCTGGACTGAGCTCATGGAAGAAGAACAGCTCTTGATCCTGAAGACAAACAGACATTCAATGGCTTCATTGCATGTGCGTTAATTGTCGTCCCAGATTAGCCTGTGCAGTCCACACAGGCTAATCAGGGATGACACTTTCTGCTTTTATTGTATGTGTTGTTTAAAGGAAGACTCTTCTATACGAAAATCCAGTTAAGGGGGAAGTGTCTTCCCTGTTTAGCCTGTGCGGACTGCAAATGCATTGACCCCGTTTTCTCAGATCGCGATTCAACTATTTCTTACAGTATACTTCCATAAGCATAGCAGAAGTTACAACAAACATGTACACAAAGAGAAACATAAGAAAATTTTGCATTAACATGAATAGTTTATAACATGAAAGATGAAATGTGAAGAAATAATGGATGTATTACAGATACACACACCAAAGGATAGCATAGGTTGAAATGATCAATGTTGATAAACGAGTTTTAAAGTACGACAGGCAACAAATAATTATTAGGCATATCATTTCGCAGTATTTACAAGTACAAGCTAACATTTACAAGTACAAGCTAACCATATGCCTTTCTTATCATGACAAAGTGATATAAGTATGCATTGTAAATAAAAATTCTTAATATGCATTTAATTTTCCAGTATTCCTTATTATTTGAGCCTCCTTCTGGGAAAACTGGCCTTAATGCCTGTGCTTAAAGTGTCGTCCCAGATTAGCCTGTGCAGACTGCACTGGCTAATCTGAGACGACACTTAACACACGTGCATTAAGTCCAGTTTTTCTCAAAAAATGAGATTCATTTAACAACTATCAGCTATCTTACCACTCCAATCTTGCGGTGGTTCCTCTTGGCAGCCTCCTCCTGGAAGTGCTTCCACTCCTTCATCTGTTTGGGGTCAGGGAAGGAGATGCCGTAGATTCTCTGAAGGGACTCCGCGTCGGCCTTGCCCTCCCAGTATGTCGCAGAGTTCTACAATAACAAGGCGTTCACAGAATTGCATGCAATACAGGAGTCTCATGTACCTGTCGATTGAAAACACCTACCAATTAAAAATGTGCATTGGTTTAATGCATGTGCGTAAAGTGTCGTCCCAGATTAGCCTGTGCAGTCCGCACAGGCTAATCAGTGACAACACTTTCTGCTTTAGCCTCTTTTGTAACAAAAAATGTATTTATTTATTGCTTTTGTTGGGGGCGTGGAGCATGAACAAGATATTGATTTTTTTCATCGGCATGGCTTGTTGTNCCAAAAAAATGGAGTTTCTCAACAGAAAATTCTTACACCCCTGCATTTGTAACACATATAATCACAAACATGACCTTAAACAGATTATAACACCAGACATTCGAAAACCTCTCAGTTCACTCACCTTGGTAACAGTCAGGGCCTTCACCTTGCCAGTGTTGCGTACATGGGGCCCTAGACACAGATCAATCAGAGGACCACACCTGGGGACGGTGAAAGGGTGGAATAAGAGGGGAAAATATTATAAAAACTTTTATCAGCAATTACTTTTCGAAGAGTAAGCCCCATATCTGCTGAGAAGTCTATTATAGAAGAGTAAGTCCAATATCTGCTGAGAAATATTATAAGAACTTTTATCAGCAGTTACTTTTCGAAGAGTAAGGCCCATATCTGCTGAGAAGTCAAATGTGACATACTAAATTTGTATCCATAGTTGATTTGTTTCAATTGTATAGTCATCATAAATGGCAATTTGATAACATACAGTGGAGAAACTATTGTTATACGTGTATTAAAGGAACTAAGAAATAAAATCTACAAACAGCAAGTGTATTCAATCTAGATATCCAAAAATGCAGATTTCATATATTACGTTCACAGGTTAGCTACAAATTTTAACAACCTGGACATGTATAAAAAACTTTTAATTGAAATTTACAGAGAGCGAAAGCTTTCAGTAGTATACATATGCATGTGAAAGAAGCCAGGACTTTTTTCCTTGATTTGGGAAAAGGGCCTGATCTTCCACTTTTGGGGAAATATTGTCAACAAACCTGAAAAAGAGGAAGACATTTCCCTAAGTAAGCTTGAAATTTGGGGAAAATGGCATCATTTTAAAGAAATTCTCTTTAAAAGGAGAAGGGGTCTTTCTCTTGGAGAAAGGGGCCGGGCCTATATAAAGCCCTTGCTTAAGAAGGAAAAAAAGTCCTGAAGCAAACAACATCACTGACAACTTACTTGTAGACTGTGGTGGTTGGAGTGTCAATCCTCTCATTGATGATCCTCTGTTTGAACTGGTTGTACTGAAAGCAGTATAGCTCCATGTAACAATATGTGGCGTGTTCTGAGAAAACTGGGCAAAATGCTTGTGCGTAAAGTGTCATCCCAGATTAGCCTGTGCAGTCCGCACAGGCTAATCAGGGATGACAATTTACGCTTTTATTGAATTTTTCGTTTACATGATGTCTCTTCTTAGCGAAAATCTAGTTAAGGCGGAAAGTGTCGTCCTGGATTAGCCTGTGCGGACTGCACAGGCTAATCTGGGATGACACTTTACGCACAAGCATTTTGCCCAGTTTTCTCAGAACACGACACAAATTACTTCATCTTGACTGATAAAGAGTTAATGAAAGACAATCAGCTTATTACTTACAATTAACATGACATTTCAATTACTATTATATTACAGTATATCGGTTCATGAATAGCTATGTTTAAGTTAAATACAAAATTTTAAATTCATGCAAACGATGTAAATCGTTTTTGAACAAATTACAACAACAATAGATACCTCAAACATCTTGAGAAGATTTTCTTTCGTCATTACAAGTCGCTCAAAAGGCTGCTTTTCCTTCACAATATTCTTCACTTTGCTTTCTATCACAGAATAGTCATTTGTTGACACTGGCCTAAAATAGACAAAGTTAATAAGACATACTTCAGATTCAATGTCAAAATACCGAACAAGGAAACACTATATATATTATCAGGCTTTCCCCCAGGATTTTTTTCCAGCCACAGCCACACAGAAAGAGGTTGGCGCGGATTGGTCATGCCCAATTTTGCGTGTTGATTTAATAGAAACTTTCTACATGCTCCAAATCAAAATCTGCACTACTTTGGATCTATAAAACCACACCAATTTCTTTGTTTACCTTTATTTTTCTTTTATTCTACAGCTAAATGATTTTATAGAACATAATAGGACCCATACAGAAAAGATAAGGTTTATCCCACACCTATGTTTATCCCACACCTAGTCATGTGTGGAGGAAGGTCATATTACTCGGAATCAACTATAGTATTCATTTTTAGTAAAATCGAATCAGATTCAACAAAACAAACAATTTGATACCAAGATGTAATATATTTTAAACANAGTTTGCGGGTTCCATGGATTGTGATCACGATAAACTGTGTCAGTATACTCATATAGACTATCATATATAGATATGCATAAGCATAGCTTGGCGATCTCAAACACGTTATTTAAGTACCCTTTTCAGTTTTATTTTTGTATCTTATATCCATATGTTAGATATTGTTCAAATGAGACTTTATTCCATGTAGTTTGAAATGCATTGCCTAATTTTCATTTTCAGGTGATGTTAACAAATTCATCCTATAAATAAACAGTTATCATGTATTTCATGTAAATCCTTTCTCCTGATTAAAAGATATTGTTAATGCTGTATCTACTGAACTACAATTGTTGAGATAGGTCAGTATTGATCTGTTACAAGTACAGTTATTGTATACACCTCCATGTGGAAAGCGTGTTTTTGGCTGTCTGAGCGCCGATTGGCTAATAAGATAATTAAATAGACTGACAGCTAGAATCGTGTCAAATTCAGGTAGAGGATGTTTTCATGGGTGGCATGCGCAATGTTTGTTGCACTACACAAGCGTAAATGTGATATATAATAAGGCGCAAAAATCTGGACCAAACTGGATTTAATTGTGAAGAAAAACATTAGTCACACAAATATGTTATGGCCTGCCTACACGCACACAGCTGATTAGGATGTTTATGTTTGGATTGGGTCAAGCAGAATGCAAAAAACATTCGGATCATAGCTTGCAAGGGCATATGAAAATTTCAAGCTCTGATTTGGAAGTTGAGGCACAGCGGTGCCGTTGCGCTAACACCGCTTGGGGAAAAGCCTGAGTGATTATATACCTGTATTTATAGGTATTTTAGCTCAGCTAAGCTATCAAGAGAACTAAACAATATAATAGCAAGCTTTTATTTTTTTAATTGTTGTATACGCCATTCAATAAATTTAGTCCAAAATCTCAAAAGAAAAACAACCAAATTGATTTATCCAAAAGCATTTAAAAATAGTTCTGTTTATGATGCGCCTATGCATGTATAATATGCATGTATAATAAGGGTTTGATAGCAATAAAAATAACCAGCAACTTACTTTTCTGACCACATGTCATAGTAGAAGCCTGACTCTATGGGTGGCCCATAACATAGATGTCCCCCGTACAGACACTCCATGGCCTCCCCAAGGATGTGAGCACTTGAGTGCCAGAATACATACTCTCCTGCAATGTTACCAGGTATCACTGTTATTTGGAATATTCTGAATGAAATATATTGTTGTGTAAAAAGCATGTTGGAGGCAATTGAATTTGTAACTGATTTATTTGTGTTTTGAACATTACACTCTATGTACATTTAGCATTAACTCATCACAACTAATAATATTTTCCCCCATTTTAACACTAAAATTCTTGTTTTCATGAGGAAAGGTATTTTTCTCAAAATGGTGAAAGTTGTCCAAACCAGTGAACAGTGACAGAACTTCATTTCTTATGTTTTGTAAGTGCTATCAACAAATATTCTGGTCCACCTTTTGGAGGATAAATCTACTAGTCTTAATATGCATAGTCAGACGTTTAAACATCACCAAAGCAACATCAATATCAGTGCCCTCTCTGGCCATCAGGGGAAGCTACCAACATTCCTCATGAGGGGAAATTTTTGCGCCGTTTCCCTTTTATGGGGGATTTTTTTTAATTACTCTCTCATTACAACATTTGTACATGTTTTCACTATATTCATTGCTTGTTTTATAATTTAGTATATTTGACACTCAAATTAGACTATATTGTAATGATGAATTATACATAAAATTCCCAAATGAAGGTTTCCAAAAAAAACGGGGAAAAAGTATACTTTTTTATGGGGGAAGCCACCAATATTCTGTGGTAAAAAAATGAAGATCCAGGGCCCTGAATATGCACTGATAAATTATGAATGATTGTAAGCAAATAATAATGAATAACAACAAATATAGGATATTTGATATCATAAGAATAAATGTTTAAGAAGAATATATACCATCTTTGTCCTCAAATTTCAAAAGTTTTAGAGCAGCATCTTGCTCAAAAGGTCTGTCTAGGTCCCATAACACATCATTGACTTTCGCTATTACAGTGTTGTCTGCCAGACCTTGACTGGAAATAGACACCGACAATTAGAACAATCTGTTATCATTGTGCAATCGGTAATGAACGAATGGAAAAACATGGCACAATTTTTACAAACAGACTCTTCCTTTTGCCTTCATATTATGGTTGGCCTTAACAAAATTCAGTAATTATTCTAAAACAAGTATAAAAATATGCATGTTTAACAACAAAGCTTCTAAAGTGTGTTTATCTGAGATAACATACAAGTTGATTACCTTATAAATATAGAAAATTGAAACTGGACGTGATAAGAAATCAAAACAGTTATGTACTACAAGCCAACGTTAACAGACAGTTTTAATGCCCAACTCCTCTACCTGATTCCGCGGGCCACGTCGTACGGTGTCGTCTCCCAGGCCTTGCCCTCGACTACTTTGCCATCAGGCAGGGTGATCTTGATGGGCTTCTTCTCCTGGGCTGCCACCCAGTCATCATACTCCTTCTTCAGTCTGTCCCATAATAACTGTCTTGAAGCTATAAACTCTGGGGGAGGGTTGAGCTGTGAACAATAGATCGGATTTTGCATTCAACACTTCTACAGATTTTGCAATGAAGAATATAGACATTTACAGATTTATATTTGCATCACAAGAATCGAAATGTGAAAAATATTTAATTCCAAATTCAAGTTAATTAACTCTGGCAGGATTTATTTTTAAGGAGAGTACATGTGTGTTAAATGATTTTAAAATATACAAAATATTAGATATGTTTCAATCAAAAACATGTAATAAAAAAATATAAAACAGATGTTGTTTGATCTTAATTACAACAGACAAAGCTTCACCTCTTTCAACTTGTCCGCTTGATCACCAGCCTCTGCTTCCTTTTTGACTTTCTGAATGTAATAAAACATGATACTCAATCATGATTGACCACCATGAACAACTGAGGGAAAATGGATGGTCAGAGCCTGTTTGAAGCCAAGGAGAAGCTGTACAGACAGGTGGAGGCTCTACATAAAACAACCCATTTTATCCTTGCGTCCAGACTTCAAGTGTAGCGGCAATAAAGAAAAAAGAGCCATCATGAGATAAAAGTATTATTTTGATTAGGAAACTGCTTAGTCATGAAACACATCCGCCATATTTTATGCCATCGGAGTAGGCCACAATACAGTGTTTTTTTTTTATCTAATTTTGGGTCAAAATTCATCCACATTCCCAATCACACAAAAAATATGTTTTCTCCCTTTAAATGACTGTCTAAAAGTCCCAATTGAAAAATTTCATTTTTTGTGTCATAAGTCCAAATATTCATTTAATCTCCATATCAAGCTCTTATTAGTAAATAGAATGTTACAAACAGTTTTATTCTCAGTTTGACAGTATTTGTAAGCATGTCCCGATGGAAAGAATGGATGTACAGATAATTATAATAAATTGATGTAGCAGAGAATATTGAAAATATCTTTAAAAAAAGTTACAAGTTAGAAAGTCTCACATACATATTTTACTTGGGAAACTGGCATGAAGAATATTATTTTGTATGATACATAATTATTATTTACTCTTTTTTTTCAAATATTCCTTTAAGAAATTACGATGTAATTCAAATCAATCACCAAAAATGTTTTTAAGTATTTTAAATATGATGCATTATATAATTAACATGTCTTACATTCAGCATTATATAATTAACATGTCTTACATCCATGATAGCTCAACCTGTTGTCAATGATGATGGTTTGTACACTCCTTTAAAAACTCTGATGATGACATGTCTACTCAATTATTTATTGACTAATGATGCAATAGGGGCCTTGACCTAACTGTTTCAAAGATGATAAAAGTGATTTAATTCAACGAATAGTGCTTAACTATAAAAAGCACTTTGTGTATTTACGTTGGAAAAGGGGTTCTGTGCATAACATTTAAAAACAATGAATTAACGTAAACATAATTTGTAAACTGAAACGTCAACACACCCGGCTACTCATTGACCGGATCAATTTCCGTCCCAGCCGCCTATGTAGGGGCGCTAAAGCAAATCTTGAAAACATAATGAATTACATTTTGTGCAAAACACCAATTAAAAGTCGCATGCCTTTTTCTTATCTTTCTTATCACAAACTTGTAGATTTTCCATTTTGTTTTCCACGTTGTCGGCCATGCTTACATGTATTATTTTTGCGACAGCGCATGCCCTACAAAAGGCTGCACCTCACAATGATGTGGGCTGTTGTCGTCAGCGCCCGTGATAAAAGAGCGTTCATTCATTCATAGGTGTGTTTATTTATATTTGTATAATTATAATAAAACAGGAAAAAGATTCAATAAAAAGTGTGACTTCCCTGGGGTTCGAACACGCGATCTTTAGCAGCAAAAGCTATCATGCGACCACTAGACAACGCAGACTTTCAATTTCAGAGGGTGCTGTAGAGTAAAAGCTATGTCGGTAATACACGTTTTGGCCAAAATAATCGATTAAAAGCGTTACAAACTATTTAAGATAAGATAAGATACGATTTATTTTGAGTCGGCAAGACAAATACAGACAACATAAGCCATTAAGGCTTTTGAACCGACTATATAAACATGTGTATAAATGTAACAAATATAAAACAGCTAAATATGGAATAAAATATAGCAATNAAAAAAAAAAAAAAAAAAAAAGACATGATGTGCAGGAAGCCTCTGATCTGGATCTATGCTTAGATCTAAAAACTGCCATAAAAAATCGCGAGCTTAAAAACTGAGAAGAAAAGAAACACACAAATGTGGGACCGCTAAGAAAATGAGTGAAAGCGACATATCAGCTCGAATCAGATTCGAAGTGAACTGATCAGCAGCTTCCTCACAATAAAAGGTTGCATGTAAACATAAGCACACATAAACACTGACAAGCAAAGCAAACAGAAGGTAATTATAGATATCAGGTAAACAGATTACACGACAAACAAAATAATAATGAAGAATATTCATGGACTGGCATATAGCAAATAAAACTGACAAGCAAAATAAGCAGTGGGTAGAAGGCCTACTAGATTTATGGTAAACAGATTACATAACAAACAAAATAGTAATGAAAAATGCAATGCATTTACAGGCATCGTGCAAGTGGTAGTATGTATACACATTTATACATACATATATATACACATAGACACAGACACATACACATACAGATAATGCATTTCAGCACAGGTTAGTAAGCACATAAAGAATCAGAAAAAAAGAGAGCAACACAAAAAGCTCAAAAGGCGCAAAAAGCACAGTAAGCACAAAAAAGCATCTTTATTGTATGCAATTTCGAATGAAGATTACTGGTTTCCATAAACGAACACATATTTTAAACATTATGCTTATTCAGGGGTGTTATATTTACTTGTTTGCATGTAATGAATAAATTTTGTGTCGAATCTATCATTTTTCTTCTAAAAACTGTCAATTTTGCTAAATTGTGAATAATTTAGACCCTTTATTTAAGTATGATAATACACAGTTGATGGACACTATCGGTAAACTAAACTTGAACATTTACAAATTATGATAAAGACACAACCTATGTATTACGTAAGCTCATGTAGCAGTCAGTCCGTTGTAACGCTATGTGTTGTTCTCCTTGTCAGATGTCTGATAACAAGAAAACAATTCAGTATTATCAGGTATTCCTGAATAAAAAGGTGGATTTTCTTCCATTTTTTTTGATAAAATATATACATATACAACAAATATTAAACCAATATAATAACATGGTTTCTATACTGCCCGTGTTTAGGTTACTTGGACAATACAAAATCTTCGTTTGCCAGTGGCAATTTATTACATGTATATTACAGAATAAATTGAAATCAGAATATTGATGTGTACCGTAATCTTTTTAAAACAACATATTCGTAAGCGCATACACTCAAGTAAACAGCGAAAATTAAGTACATTTTAAGTAATTCAAAGTAAGTAAGTGATCACTTAGCGAATTTCAAATGTGGAACATTTAATAAAATGCACACAGAACATTGACGGTATTTCGACCTCGGACGATGTACTGTATACATGTATACGAATTTAATGATCAGAGCTGGTTTGTTTTAAATTCTACTTTAAGGGACTGTAAACCACGAATGACGAAAAAGAAAAGTTCTAAAATACCGTATTTCTTACAATTATTAGTTTATATTGATTAAAATATCACGACTGGTATATTACATTACTTGTAAAGAGTTCATATTTTCAGTATATTCGGTAATATAAGTTGATCGCGAAAATAGGTGACATAGCGATATACACACTATAAATAACGCAAGTACATTGATCATTTTATATAAAAAATATATACAATTCACTTCGCATGCGCAATTTGCATTCCTGGGTTTACCACGTGACGACGAATCATTTATTTTTTATTTTTACTGGGTATGCATACCCAGTAAAAATAAATAAATACAACAAAAATAAAAAAATAAATAATAATAAAAAAAAACTTTTTTCAAGTAATATTATATACCAGTCGTGTTATTTAAATGAATATAAACTAATAATTGTAAACAAAAACGGTATTTAAGAACTTTTCTTTTTTAGTCATTCGTGGTTTACAGTCCCTGTAAGTTTCACGTTTTATCAATAAATATCACAGTTTCCAAAATGTCACCACGACAAAGTATTTGTCTTACGTACGGAATACCATTAGGACCATCGCGGTTTCACATTAAAATCCAGAGGGCGACAATGCGATAGTACGATGGCGACAATGCGATAGAACGATGGCGACAATGCGACAACGCGATAGTACGATGGCGACAATGCGATAGTACGATGGCGATAATGCGACAACGCGATAGTACGATGGCGACAATGCGATAGTACGATGGCGAAAATGCGACAACGCGATAGTACGATGGCGACAATGCGATAGTCATATCGTACTGTCGCCATCGTATCATCGCATTGTCGCCATCGTACTATCGCATTGTCGCCATCGTACTATCGCATTGTCGCCATCGTACTATCGCATTGTCGCCATCGTACTATCGCATTGTCGCCATCGTACTATCGCATTGTCGCCCTCGTACTATCGCATTGTCGCCATCGTACTATCGCATTGTCGCCATCGTACTATCGCATTGTCGCCATCGTACTATCGCATTGTCGCCATCGTACTATCGCATTGTCGCCATCGTACTATCGCATTGTCGCCATCGTACTATCGCATTGTCGCCATCGTACTATCGCATTGTCGCCATCGTACTATCGCATTGTCGCCATCGTACTATCGCATTGTCGCCATCGTACTATCGCATTGTCGCCATCGTACTATCGCATTGTCGCCATCGTACTATCGCATTGTCGCCATCGTACTATCGCATTGTCGCCATCGTACTATCGCATTGTCGCCATCGTACTATCGCATTGTCGCCATCGTACTATCGCATTGTCGCCATCGTACTATCGCATTGTCGCCATCGTACTATCGCATTGTCGCCATCGTACTATCGCATTGTCGCCATCGTACTATCGCATTGTCGCCATCGTACTATCGCATTGTCGCCATCGTACTATCGCATTGTCGCCATCGTACTATCGCATTGTCGCCATCGTACTATCGCATTGTCGCCATCGTACTATCGCATTGTCGCCATCGTACTATCGCATTGTCGCCATCGTACTATCGCATTGTCGCCATCGTACTATCGCATTGTCGCCATCGTACTATCGCGTTATCGTACTGTCGTCATCGTATTATCGCATTGTCGCCATCGTATTATTGCGTTGTCTCCATCGTACTATCGCATTGTCGCCATCGTACTATCGCACTATCACATTGTCGCCCTCTGGATTTTAATGTGTTACCACGATGGCACTAACGGTATTCCGTACTTACGCCATGAGCTCCATATCGAAACAAAAAAGATTTTCTGTTTGATTTTTATATGATAACTACAATGCGTTGAAGGGGTTGAGTGTTGTATACAAATTATCAATGGGCGTCAATTCACAGTGGTTTCATGTAACCAATTTCCCAGGGACATTGTCATTGTTATCAATGATCGCTAAACTGAACTAAATGGGTGACACAAGATACGTATTAATGTTAGATATATAACCGTTAAATTGTTCATGTACACATGATGACATGTGTATTCGAAAAATACATATTTTTACCTGCGTGCATGGCATATACATGAAACGTCGTGCCATTAATGTGTCGCTTCAAACGATGTACAACTGTGTGCGGTACGTATTTCTAAAGTATTGAGAAGTTTGTGAGGTCCGTCCTCGCGCGAGACTGCATTAAAAGAAAACCCGTAGTGTGTCCCAGCACTACTACCTATTCAACTTCCTCAAAGACTCCCGAATGGGACGAATTTCGAATTACCGGTATAGATGCAAATTTTCCAGCCACCAGTACTCTGTATTTACTGAAATTAGGTGGCTGTGCGGGTGAGGGGACCCCGGAGGGAGCTCCAGTTGTCCGGTATGGTGACCACCCACTAGGATCACATGCACCGGGGGATTGAACTCGGGTCGCCGAGCAGAGACGCGCGTGTACCAACCAGTACGCTAACAGGACAGCCCGGTAAGTATTTCGTGTGCGTGTATTTCGAAGCCAAGATAAGGTCCTTCCGGGCCTGAGGCTGCATTATGTTATGGCCGGAACGTGTCTAGCACTCCTACCTAACTAACTTACTAGATTCACACTAGACTAATACAAGTTGGAACTAATTTTGAACATAGCTACAATTTTTAACTGTTTATATAGTTTACTAAAAGGCATGTAATTTTTGTTTGGTCTGTGCGGTGGGAGAAACCGCAGTAAATGAAGCAAACCCTACCTATCCGGTATGGTGACCAATTACCAGGCTCGCATAATTTATCCCGGTTGCATAGGTGAGAAGCTCGTGTACCAACACTGCGCCAACCCGACAACAAAGTATTATATGTATTGACGTATGAACGCTCATATGCACGTAAGTTAAATGGCTAACACTAATTTGTTTTGTGTGAATAAAAATCTCTTTAACAATGTTCACATGGGTGAATGAAGTAAATAAAGTGTAAGCTAAACTATCCAGATGGACGTTTTATATGTTCCCATACATTATAACTTCGTTTGAGGGCGTAAATCAAGATGTCATGTTGATGCAAATAATGTTTAATTGAATTCGCGCGGATTCGCCAACTATTACTGGAATATACTGTGTGTACATCTTCATGCCATAACAAGTCATGTTCTTTAAATGGCAAAATGCATAAACCTAGCCAAAAATCGATATATAAACAGTTATTTAATAGATCTCTGACCTTAATCGTTTACAGACTCGAAAACTTGACATTTTAAGTATATAGGTGGCCTCAATAACAATTTTTGCCAGTAACCATCAAGCTCTCCAACATCGTAGGACAAATATAATTTACGATAGTACGGATACACATTTCAAAGAAGTATATGTAAAGCACCCACCTTTATGATATAATTTTAGTACTTCTATCACTTTCTTTAAACCTTTCATATGCGGGTCCAGTTCATACTTCGAATTGATGTGTAATACGCCAAGTGGTTCGCGCAACCATGTTTCTGATGACTTTCATACAGACATCTTAGATGTATAATGTGGGGAGCCTCATAGCGTTTGTGAAATATATGTCAATACATATTATCTCTAGTACACTACTAACCCTAACAATCATATGGGTGAGTGGATAAATTAATTTCCGTACTTCTATCATTCTTGTTTCAACTTTTCACGTGTCCTTTATTTAAAGAGCATAATGATAATTTATAAATTGATATTTAATGTGCGCTCAAATTCAGTCGTAACTTAAATTTGTCTAAGATCTTTGATATGATAAAGCACTGTATCATGTAAAGTGATGTTTGAGATTGTACACATAAAATATAAAATAAAATTTATATTTGATGTAGGCCTGTTGTAATCTAAACAAAGTAGAACTCCAGTTGCACCGATGGAAGAGAAATCTCATTGTACTGGTATGTCCTTCATTCACTGTAAGTGCCAAAATCAGAGATCACAGAAGTATTGTTTTCTACTATCCTTAAATGAACACATATCATTCAAATGCCTGCATTATGTTTGCACACTGTAAGGTCACAGATAGTTCATGGTCACATGAATACATGTACACAATTCTACATGTATATCTAATTTCTCATTTCAAATGTCCAGTTTTATGATAATATATCTTATTAATAAACCGGATCTTCA
Source organism: Dreissena rostriformis (assembly GCA_007657795.1). Taxonomy (NCBI): domain Eukaryota; kingdom Metazoa; phylum Mollusca; class Bivalvia; order Myida; family Dreissenidae; genus Dreissena; species Dreissena rostriformis. The sequence goes on from VMBQ01000174.1 coordinate 36,970, forward strand.
CATTTTTGGAAAACTTATCAAATATTAGAGGTACAAACAAAACTGATCCATTTTATCCACCAAAGTTCGATGCATGTAACTAAAAACGGTTGATACCCTATTTGAACCAGAAAGAATTGTTAATGTGTAAGCTTTCCTTGTACCTACAGATTAGTTTTCTCCAAAATCTAGATTATTTCAGAATAAGTAATTAAGTCTATTCATAGGAATTTAAAATAATCAAGTTAGATCAGTTTTAAACTCAAATATTTACGCAAATAAGCATATACATTTTTAATTTTATGGCCGTTTGGGAACCAATAAGATAACATTTAAATATAAATGCTTTAATGCAAAAGATGACATAAGATCTAACATCTTTTAAAAGAAAACACAATAATTTCAATAAATGCAAACATTCCAAATAAATTTAGCAGTCTCGAACAGTTATAACATTCTCACAGACATTCATTTTAGTAAATTGCTGATAAATAGTTGTATCAACATCTGGTCCGACTGACAAACTTGGAATACTTTCCAACATACGTCTCTTAATATAGAAATCAGGTTAATTTGAGACTATTTTTAACACTCTCTTGCTGTCTTATTTAGACAAAAGATAAATCATCTATTTTACAGAGACTATACGGAGTGACTCAATTTCAAACATTTGAATGTCAGAAAAGGTAAATCTTTAGGTCAGTTTCCCAGAATAAACAATTTTTTATTATTTGAAAATCATTTTCTGATCTTTTAACCTAAGCAGCTTTGTGAAACATTTGGGATCTGATCCAAAGACTTGTGGATTTTTTTTAATTTAAAGACATTTTCCAAAGAACCTAAAGGTGATTCTTTTATAACACAAACAAAATTAACGTCAGGACAAATTTGCAATCAGATCTTCCACGGTCCATTGCAGCCATCTCAATACGCCTCCTGTTGCAGACTGCCCTTTTCCCCTGTCCAGCGTTCTTTGAGGTCCACCTGACAACCGAGGTCTCTAAGGGCTGCCTTGGCCTCGTCTTCACACGATGGCAGGTGCCGCGCCCGGTTGATCAGTTCCTCTGCACCAAATTCCAGGAACGGATCACACAGTTCCCGGTTGCGTGCTACGACGTTCCGTATTGCCATGCACGCTTGTTTCTGAGGCAGAAGAGAACAGTAAACAAACACTTCAAACTATACAGGAAAACAAGATGGCCATTAGGCCCAAAGGCGCTCACCTGAGAGCAAAAGGAACTAGACTATTTTGAAAAAAAAATGCAAGCTGATTCATGAAGATTGGACCAAAAAAGTGACTTTTAACATGTTTTCTTTATATTTGACCTAGTGACCTAGTTTTTGAGCTCATATGACCCAGTTTCAATCCCTGCTAAGATTTCATTGGGACAAATGTTCTGACCAAGTTTCATGAAGATTTGCCAATAAATGTGGCTATTATATAGCGTCAACAAGTTTTCCATATAGCCATATAAGGACAACTGCCCCCCCCCCCGCGGCCATTTTTTTCAACGAGTCATAGCCATTTTCAAACTCAGCCGAGCTATTGTTAGAACAAATGTTCTGANACCTTATGAGTGATATTGGCCTGGAAGGACTTGAGTATGAGGTCCAGTCCCTACCTTATGAGTGATATTGGCCTGGAAGGACTTGAGTATGAGGTCCAGTCCCTACCTTATGAGTGATATTGGCCTGGAAGGACTTGAGTATGAGGTCCAGTCCCTACCTTATGAGTGATATTGGCCTGGAAGGACTTGAGTATGAGGTCCAGTCCCTACCTTATGAGTGATATTGGCCTGGAAGGACTTGAGTATGAGGTCCAGTCCCTACCTTATGAGTGATATTGGCCTGGAAGGACTTGAGTATGAGGTCCAGTCCCTACCTTATGAGTGATATTGGCCTGGAAGGACTTGAGTATGAGGTCCAGTCCCTACCTTATGAGTGATATTGGCCTGGAAGGACTTGAGTATGAGGTCCAGTCCCTACCTTATGAGTGATATTGGCCTGGAAGGACTTGAGTATGAGGTCCAGTCCCTACCTTATGAGTGATATTGGCCTGGAAGGACTTGAGTATGAGGTCCAGTCCCTACCTTATGAGTGATATTGGCCTGGAAGGACTTGAGTATGAGGTCCAGTCCCTACCTTATGAGTGATATTGGCCTGGAAGGACTTGAGTATGAGGTCCAGTCCCTACCTTATGAGTGATATTGGCCTGGAAGGACTTGAGTATGAGGTCCAGTCCCTACCTTATGAGTGATATTGGCCTGGAAGGACTTGAGTATGAGGTCCAGTCCCTACCTTATGAGTGATATTGGCCTGGAAGGACTTGAGTATGAGGTCCAGTCCCTACCTTATGAGTGATATTGGCCTGGAAGGACTTGAGTATGAGGTCCAGTCCCTACCTTATGAGTGATATTGGCCTGGAAGGACTTGAGTATGAGGTCCAGTCCCTACCTTATGAGTGATATTGGCCTGGAAGGACTTGAGTATGAGGTCCAGTCCCTACCTTATGAGTGATATTGGCCTGGAAGGACTTGAGTATGAGGTCCAGTCCCTACCTTATGAGTGATATTGGCCTGGAAGGACTTGAGTATGAGGTCCAGTCCCTACCTTATGAGTGATATTGGCCTGGAAGGACTTGAGTATGAGGTCCAGTCCCTACCTTATGAGTGATATTGGCCTGGAAGGACTTGAGTATGAGGTCCAGTCCCTACCTTATGAGTGATATTGGCCTGGAAGGACTTGAGTATGAGGTCCAGTCCCTACCTTATGAGTGATATTGGCCTGGAAGGACTTGAGTATGAGGTCCAGTCCCTACCTTATGAGTGATATTGGCCTGGAAGGACTTGAGTATGAGGTCCAGTCCCTACCTTATGAGTGATATTGGCCTGGAAGGACTTGAGTATGAGGTCCAGTCCCTACCTTATGAGTGATATTGGCCTGGAAGGACTTGAGTATGAGGTCCAGTCCCTACCTTATGAGTGATATTGGCCTGGAAGGACTTGAGTATGAGGTCCAGTCCCTACCTTATGAGTGATATTGGCCTGGAAGGACTTGAGTATGAGGTCCAGTCCCTACCTTATGAGTGATATTGGCCTGGAAGGACTTGAGTATGAGGTCCAGTCCCTACCTTATGAGTGATATTGGCCTGGAAGGACTTGAGTATGAGGTCCAGTCCCTACCTTATGAGTGATATTGGCCTGGAAGGACTTGAGTATGAGGTCCAGTCCCTACCTTATGAGTGATATTGGCCTGGAAGGACTTGAGTATGAGGTCCAGTCCCTACCTTATGAGTGATATTGGCCTGGAAGGACTTGAGTATGAGGTCCAGTCCCTACCTTATGAGTGATATTGGCCTGGAAGGACTTGAGTATGAGGTCCAGTCCCTACCTTATGAGTGATATTGGCCTGGAAGGACTTGAGTATGAGGTCCAGTCCCTACCTTATGAGTGATATTGGCCTGGAAGGACTTGAGTATGAGGTCCAGTCCCTACCTTATGAGTGATATTGGCCTGGAAGGACTTGAGTATGAGGTCCAGTCCCTACCTTATGAGTGATATTGGCCTGGAAGGACTTGAGTATGAGGTCCAGTCCCTACCTTATGAGTGATATTGGCCTGGAAGGACTTGAGTATGAGGTCCAGTCCCTACCTTATGAGTGATATTGGCCTGGAAGGACTTGAGTATGAGGTCCAGTCCCTACCTTATGAGTGATATTGGCCTGGAAGGACTTGAGTATGAGGTCCAGTCCCTACCTTATGAGTGATATTGGCCTGGAAGGACTTGAGTATGAGGTCCAGTCCCTACCTTATGAGTGATATTGGCCTGGAAGGACTTGAGTATGAGGTCCAGTCCCTACCTTATGAGTGATATTGGCCTGGAAGGACTTGAGTATGAGGTCCAGTCCCTACCTTATGAGTGATATTGGCCTGGAAGGACTTGAGTATGAGGTCCAGTCCCTACCTTATGAGTGATATTGGCCTGGAAGGACTTGAGTATGAGGTCCAGTCCCTACCTTATGAGTGATATTGGCCTGGAAGGACTTGAGTATGAGGTCCAGTCCCTACCTTATGAGTGATATTGGCCTGGAAGGACTTGAGTATGAGGTCCAGTCCCTACCTTATGAGTGATATTGGCCTGGAAGGACTTGAGTATGAGGTCCAGTCCCTACCTTATGAGTGATATTGGCCTGGAAGGACTTGAGTATGAGGCCCGGTCCCTACCTTATGAGTGATATTGGCCTGGAAGGATTTGAGTATGAGGTCCAGTCCGCCAAGATCCTTCACCTCCTGACAGAACTCGTCTCTCACCACCAGCTTGCTCACCGTGGAGAACAGCTCGGCCTGCACTCCCACATCATTGGGGTACTCTGTTTGTAGATGTTGGTTGTATAAGCATAGTAGAATTTAGTGTTGTAAAATTGAAATATATTGATACAGTTTTGTCCATGTACGGTAGGTTGTTTGCATTAAGATTAAGTCGACAAGATAGCATTGACCACACTTGTCATTCAAACTAACAGTTCAGTCATTCAGACACCATTTGTTGCCGCCACATGGTGTGACAAACACATAGTGTTGGAGTAATGGTATGAATGTTTTATGCAAGAAAACTAAATGGGTGGAGCGATCCCTTGTTTAATGACTTGTAAATAGATAAATTTCAGGCCAAATGACATGACACTAATGAACTCTAATTTTTGTTGCTTAATAATTTAAGTAAATACTTGAATAATTTGTCTATGTTACAAATCACTTAAACTCAGTTTCAGTAAGGTTGTACTCTTCAGTCACTCAACAACAATAGTTACTGAAAATATGCGCTCAATTCACATAATTTCAAACAAATTAACTTTATACATGTATACCATGATTCAGAACCAGGAAGTTACCATAATCTGTTAATTATCATAATCTTAATGCATAACGTTTTTTTTTGGCAAAGTTATAGAAGGTTCACAAATAAATACTTAATTAAATACATCAAAGCAAAATTGCGCTCATTTAGAATTGAGACTGATTTAAATACAAACATCATTATACTCACCTTTGCAGATATCAATGAGTTCTCGAAGAGCACCGCCTTCCATCACAATCTGTTTTGCATTTTCGTGAGCAGACCCGAATGGAACTCTGACATCATCATCCTGAGTAAGAACTCTCAAACCAAATGCAACTTCTTTAACAATGGCAATACAAGATTTGTTCTTTGTTAATACTTTAACAAGTTGCGTTATAAGATCTAATTTTATAAATATTCTTCTGTTCATTTCATGTTTTGTGCAGTTCAGTCGTACGAGTTTCACAATTAACTCTGTAACAAGCAGGTCACAGTGTTCATCTTTCATTATATTCATAAATTCTTCTGCCCCTTGCTGATCTAATAAATCTGGTTGTCCATTACATAGTGAACACATTGTTTGCAATGCCTTGACAAAGAGGTCCTTGTTCACATTTTTGTATTTTTGTATCGATTTCAACAGCACGTTATAGGCATCGTTCTTTCCTGCAAAGCATCGACGTGACAAATTAATATCACATTCCTGTTTCACAACCTCTAGGTTTGAACAATCAACATCCTCAGGCTGGTCTAACGAGAGGGAATTCAATGCTGCAATCACTGGATGGACTACTTTCTCACCATTAGCACTGTAGAGACTTGAATCTTGAATTATCAAGGCCAGATTTACACCCTGTACAAAATAATACACAAACTACCATTTAAATTTGCAATAAAATAAGTAAAAGCCTATCATAATCATTTGGTAAAAAAAAGTTGTTTTTCAAACACACATTAATTTTTATAATTTCATTTCACAAATACCAATTAGATCTACGTGTACCAAGACAAAGCTTTTTATGTTTCTTTAATAAGGTATACACATACTGCACTCAAAATTTACATTTCTTAATCTGAAAAGAATGACAACACTCAAACAAGCAAACAACTATTAAGTATGATCATCATTTTATGCCAGTTCATATACCGAAATGTACGGGGTGTAGATTTCAACTATGAGTATGATTTTCATGGTTCAACTATGATTTTATTAAAGGTATACTAGCTAAACATTTGTGATATCTCAGACATAACATATGAATGGTTCTCTCTTTTTTTATATTGCTATGTGCTATCTATATTTACATAAACAACAAAAATCTTCATTAATATAGAAATTAAAGTATATAAACTTTGAGATGCATGCAAAATCTGAGTTACTGCCCTTGCGAATACAAACCCTACCTGTGATTCAAACTGTTGAGAAGCATCACTGATGGCATCTTCAACTGTCATTTCAAATTCCTGTATGTTTTCTTTGACAACATCATCAAATGTCTCTTGTGTGACTTGCTTGGCCATTGTCAGCAATAACTTTCAACCTGAATAAAGAATCCAGCTAAATCAAATAATAGTTCCTGGAAAATCAAATATTATACCTGTAAATTCTGATTATGCCATTATGGTAAATGAACCTTTATAAGAAATTATCACAATTATTTGCAACCATATGATCATTGAACTTGTTTTTGTCTGCATACACCTTCGAAAAGGGGCATACCTCAGTATCAATTTTTAATTGTCCCTTCCCATGACGATAATAGTTCAGTGGTAGAAAATTTATCTTGTGCTGTCAAAAATGAGGGTTGTAGTTTTTTTAAACCTGACAAAAACCCTTAAAATGATGCAAGCTCTAAGGGTAATAATGATGAAAATTGTACAGCCTGAACGATCCTCCTCCAATACTTCGCTCTCAGTCTCAGATCCTAACTAAGCGGAACATATTTTTTGGATGTGATTAAATTACATTGCAAGTTACCCTTACATTAACAGAAACTAATTTATCTATTATTTTAACCTTAACTCAAGAAAGTCGTCTTCGACAACGTTAACGTTGATTAAACTTATCATATTAAATTAACCGTCATCCCGGACCATCATGCATATTTTGAGCTTTCAAGAAGAGTCCGTTGTTTGTGTATTGCAAAACAAAAAAGACAAAATACACACAAACTTAAAAATAAACAATAGGCTCACCAGCTGCCAAATGAAATCAGCAAAGATAACAGAATGATCGAGAATTCTATTACTCATCAAACTCAACACATGCAGAACATGTTTTGACAACAAATGCCTTGCAACACAGACCGGAAGTACACCACCGCATCATATAGGCCGAAGTTTAATTACGAAAATGAGTTATTGGCCGAAAGAGTTAATATGCGGTAATATAATATGCTTAAAATGTGATATATACAAAATACTTTTATTTGAAATTTGATTAGGTCTAATGCAAATGCTCGTGCGGACGAATTAACATTCCAATAATAACAATTTGTTGTAAATTTAGCAATGATCTATATTGAAGGTGAGTTTACACTAAGTCCAATTCCCAGACTGCGCAATTTTATCATATAAAATTTGATTTTTCTTCTTTCGAAAATTGGATTAAAAAAGAAATGTCATGCAACTTCTAAGAAAATTCCATTCGCGAAAACGATAGGCACCGTCAGAAAACACGGTTTCGGCCGTGAGATTTCGACACACGCACAGTACAATGTAATTCAATAATTAAATAAGAATACGTCTATTTGTTGGATGAACTTTAATGGTCTCTATCAACAATGATCAAGATCTGAAAAGATAAGAAATAGTTTGAACTATATTAGTATAAAACCCTCTAATAAAAGCACCCCAAACACACATAGGATGAAGGACATATCTACAAAAGGCATGAGCGCGATTGCTTAAACCAGACGAGAAAGGGCATTCTTTACAAATAATCAATTTACAAAAAGGATTGACAGAACCACGGAGGGATGCGAAATTGTTTAGTGGAATGTAACCTAAAAAGGTAACTGGAACTAGTAAACGAGTATGGGGAGCAACTTCCATGAGAGCTAAACAGTATTCGACGTCTGAAAATAATAATATGCGACTACCTATCCAAACATTTAATTTTAGGAAAAAATACATTCGGCTCTACTGCCGCGAAATTTCTCTAGCATTTCAGTGGCTATTTAGACAGGTTAAAACCTGGGTTGGACAGGTACACCAAACACAGATGTGCAAGAGATTGAAAACAAGGCTCAACACTCGATAGCTTAGTCATGACACGCTGTATGGATGCAGTAGAAAATAACCCCGTACATATAATCAATAGAGTCATGTTTCAGTCTTAAGAGGCTTACGCAGTATAGCTTTTTTGTTATGTGGATGAAACATATTTAAAATCGTATTAAACTTAGTTTTTTTGACAATTTACTAAAGATTGTCCAAGGCGGTGATCCCTGTTTTAATGATTTTAGGTTTATAGTTAGTGCTCTGTTATAAAATTAGTGGATACGAACAAATATTTATCTCCTGATAGAGTTTCTGGAGATTAATTGTTTGCTATATTGTTTACGATCTGTGTTCTATATAAATTTATTAACTGATTTCAATATACTCTATCTGCGTACCTTCCAAATATATGTACGTAACATCTTTTCATATTGTTATGTGACAATCAGAGATATGCTTCAAATTCCTAACGGGTTCTTCCACTGTTTCATTTGATTCAACATATGAATTTTTCCTTAAATAACAAAAATATATTTAAATGAGCTACATGTTATACATGTACCACAAAGAATGTAATGCAAATTGGATGAAAAACTGTTTACTTACGAAACGATTAAAACAACTATCGGATTTAAAATAATTTGAAAGAAATACCATAACACTGAATGCCATGGGGAATTATAATAGTTGACATGAAGTTTGTAAAAATGAATTTATAGCTCGTGTATTTATTGTTAGAAACATTGTAAAATTTCTCATTTTACTATTTCAATTGTGTGTGTGTGAGCGTGTTGAAATTCTGTCCTCTCTCGAGCGCGAATCAAACGTAACATTTACTTTACGCGAGACAAGTATTATGGTCGGAAAATTAGCGAGTGAACTACAATATTTAAATACAACAAAGCAAAATCAATAACACACTTTAAAAAAAAACCCGTTGTTAAACACATGTGGTAGCTCTTGATTATAAGCGTTTATGTAGATAAAGAGGCCTGGTATTTATACAGTAAGCAATTGTAATATTAACATGAATATATGTGGCGTGCTCTGAGAAAACTGGGCATAATGCATGTGCGTAAAGTGTCCTCCCAGATTAGCCTGTGCAGTCCGCACAGGCTAATCAGGGACGACACTTTCCTCCTTAACTGGATTTTCGCTAAGAAGAGACATCATTTAAACGAAATAATTCATAAAAGCGGAAATTGTCGTCCCTGATTAGCCTTTGCGGACTGCACAGGCTAATCTGGGATGACAATTTACGCACAAGCATTTTGCCCAGTTTTGTCAGAACACGACACATATGTCCATGCAAGGTTCATGCATTGGCGCATTTGACATTCGGTGCAGTTTATTTCTTGTTTTCATATGTGTTTACTAAAAATATAAAACCTGAATACCAAAGCAAACCATTGCATTTGAAAATTTAAATTATCAGAAATTTAACTATAATATATGTGGATGAGGTGATGCCAATACTATGTTTTCCATTAAATGCTCAACATGTTGTATCATAATAGAGATTGTCACATGGTTTGACAACGACATCTAAAGAAGTTTTAAGTTTAGCAATCTGATGCTCTCCCTCATCAATCAAAGAGCTGCATTCACATTAGCTACTTAGCTCACATAGCAACGTTCTGCGAGATCAGATAGAAGAATCAATAGATTTAATTAGCTTACTGCGTTATATTAAATGCCAGAGATAACGCATTTCCGTTTCGTGGCTTAACTTACAATATGCAGTGCTGCCTGTGAACAGTTTTACGACAGCCACCGTCAAGGCAAATATTTGCATTTCTCTCAGATTTTGTGAAACCTCATCGAGGAAACAATACGATTCATTAGTCTCTAATTTCATTTCAGCGCCGCGACTTGACATTGATTTTCCTATTGTAGTTTTGACAATTAAATTAGCAACAGCCAATAAACGCACATTACTTTGTATTGCGGAGCTCATAATATCCCAACGAAAATAAATAATTTAAGGTCTGAAAATGTAAACGTGGTTACAAAATCTCGACAAGGGAATGATTAATACGGTCTGCAAAGGAGATCAAATATAATTTATACTTGCTTTGGGAATAGAAGGCACCATGCGCACTGAAAGCCAAAATCGCCGGATCGTATCAGCCCATAACAGGCATTGTTTGCGTACTTTTCTAAAAACCCACAAGATTTGTGCTTTAATAGTATGGCGTTTCCGAAAGTAACACATTTAACGCGTGATGGCAGACAATATTTGTGACGCCACCACACGGATTTATTTTNATGGTCTCTATCAACAATGATCAAGATCTGAAAAGATAAGAAATAGTTTAAACTATTTTAGTATAAAACCCTCTAATAATAGCACCCCAAACACACATAGGATGTAGGACATATCTACAAAAGGCATGAGCGCGATTGCTTAAACCAGACGAGAAAGGGCATTCTTTACAAATAATGGCTTTGCAAAAAGGATTGACAGAACCACGGAGGGATACAAAATTGTTAAGAGGAATGTAACCTAAAAAGGTAACTGGAACTAGTAAACGAGTATGAGGAGCAACTCGCATGAGAGCTAAACAGTATTCGACGTTTGAAAATAATAATATGCGACTACCTATCCAAATATTTAATTTTAGGAAAAAATACATTCGGCTCTACTGCCGCGAAATTTCTCTAGCATTTCAGTGGCTATTTAGACAGGTTAAAACCTTGGTTGGACAGGTACACCAAACACAGATGTGCAAGAGATTGAAAACAAGGCTCAACACTCGATAGCTCAGTCATGACTCGCTGTATGGATGCAGTAGAAAATAACCCCGTACATATAATCAATAGAGTCATGTTTCAGTCTTAAGAGGCTTACGCAGTATAGCTTTTTTGTTATGTGGATGAAACATATTTAAAATCGTATTAAACTTAGTTTTTTTGACAATTTACTAAAGATTGTCCAAGGCGGTGATCCCTGTTTTAATGATTTTAGGTTTATAGTTAGTGCTCTGTTATAAAATTAGTGGATACGAACAAATATTTATCTCCTGATAGAGTTTCTGGAGATTAATTGTTTGCTATATTGTTTACGATCTGTGTTCTATATAAATTTATTAACTGATTTCAATATACTCTATCTGCGTACCTTCCAAATATATGTACGTAACATCTTTTCATATTGTTATGTGACAATCAGAGATATGCTTCAAATTCCTAACGGGTTCTTCCACTGTTTCATTTGATTCAACATATGAATTTTTCATTAAATAACAAAAATATATTTAAATGAGTTACATGTTATACATGTACCACAAAGAATGTAATGCAAATTGGATGAAAAACTGTTTACTTACGAAACGATTAAAACAACTATCGGATTTAAAATAATTTGAAAGAAATACCATAACACTGAATGCCATGGGGAATTATAATAGTTGACATGAAGTTTGTAAAAATGAATTTATAGCTCGTGTATTTATTGTTAGAAACATTGTAAAATTTCTCATTTTACTATTTCAATTGTGTGTGTGTGAGCGTGTTGAAATTCTGTCCTCTCTCGAGCGCGAATCAAACGTAACATTTACTTTACGCGAGACAAGTATTATGGTCGGAAAATTAGCGAGTGAACTACAATATTTAAATACANCGCTTGTTTCTGAGGCAGAAGAGAACAGTAAACAAACATTTGTAACTATACAGGAAAAAAAAATGCAATAAAAAATGTCAGTTACTCACTTGGTGTAATAGTATTAATTTCATTATGTGTATAGTTCAATTTAATCAGATAAATGAATATTTCGTTGTTATAAATTTAGTTTTCCATGTTTAACAGTCCAAAATGTTTTTTTTTTTATATTATATTTAAATTGTTTATATATATATATTATTTTTCAAGGCATTCAAAGAATATTTTAATATAGCTAATCACATGAACTGATGCAGACGTTTTAATTTTTGAAAATTGTTTGACATGAAAACATGTATCAGAAATAACACAATTATACATTTTAGTGACTGTTTAAGGGAGTTGTACTATCAAGTGTCATTTATATGAGTATCATTATAATTGGAGGATTTCCAGGATTGTTAAAATCAAACATAATTATGTAGGACTGGATTATGGAAGCCTGTTACCTGCACAATCTCATCTGTGGGGTGCACTTTCATGGCCTGCAGTATCACATGGTGACCGTCGTTGTCCATGACAACTGTACAGTGGTCCGGCTGACGTAACAAAAATGTGGCAATTGCTAGGCATCCGGAACCACACACTATGGCATTGCCTGTAATATTATGTATCTGAGTTATGCACAATCCATTGGTATGTGAGTATTGCTTTTGAATGAATACCCCGGTAGTTAACTGGCAAAAACATGCCCTCAAAACATATAATTCCAAAAAACATTTTCAAAAAGTTTAGTGAAGATTTGATAAATACTGTTGGACAACAGCTACAAGAGACAAATATTCTAAATCAAAAGGGGCCACAACTCATGCATTTTTTGTTAGATAACTTGATTTATTATGACCCTAAATTTTACATTACATAATATCCACAGTAACAGTAACACTTACATTAATAAATCAATATACTGTTTACCTAGCCATCTTTAATGATGGGCATAACAATAATAACTTGCTTGTAAAGTCAGCTCAGAAATGGGAAATTTACCTTGATGCTGAGTCATTGCCGCCAGAACGAGCTCTACCCCACCCGCCTTCACTATGGCAACCTTGATGTCATCATTTCCTGCCAATGCTTTCAGTACAACCAGTGCCTGCTTAACAATGCCCTACAATAATGAAACATAAGGAAAGTTAAAGCCGATTCAAATGAAGAATTAAAGTCTAACTGATTTAATGAAATTCATGTTTTGCAAAATGCAATTTTTGCTGAGAACAACTTCATTTAACAAAATGAAATATGATGTGTCGTCCCTGATAAGCCTGTGCCGATTTTTAAAATCTCAAATGCAGGCAGGAAAAAACAAGCTGATACATTTTAGTTTAACAACTTATTTATAAAATAAGTTCATACTAAAGGTTTGAACATCTGTCATACTACCAGCATAAATGAAACCATGAAATTGACTTTTTGCACACGTATTTTTACAAAATTTAATATTGCTTAAACTCAAGACTTTAAACTTTGACTCTAACCAAACAACACAAGTAGTTTCTGTTAGTAGGTGATGCTAGAATGGAATGACTCCAGTGTTAGATGTAGTTCAGTATTCACTATTGAGTATACCTTATACAGCACGATTATAATACATTGTCAAAACTAAGTGACTGAGAACTACCTTATGAGTGATATTGGCCTGGAAAGACTTGAGTATGAAGTCCAGTCCCTACCTTATGAGTGATATTGGCCTGGAAGGACTTGAGTATGAGGTGCAGTACTACCTTATGAGTGATATTGTCCTGGAAGGACTTGAGTATGAGGTGCAGTACTACCTTATGTTTGATATTGGCCTGGAAGGACTTGAGTATGAGGTGCAGTACTACCTTATGAGTGATATTGGCCTGGAAGGACTTGAGTATGAGGTGCAGTACTACCTGATGAGTGATATTGGCCTGGAAGGACTTGAGTATGAGGTGCAGTCCCTACCTTATGAGTGATATTGGCATGGAAGGACTTGAGTGTGAGGTCCAATCTCTACCTTATGAGTGTTATTAGCCTGGAAGGACTTGAGTATGAGGTCCAGTTCCCTCAGATCCCTACCTTATGAGTGATACTGGCCTGGAAGGACTTGAGTATGAGGTCCAGTCCCTACCTTTTGAGTGATATTGGCCTGGAAGAACTTGAGTATGAGGTCTAGTCCCTACCTTATGAGTGATATTGGCCTGGAAGGACTCGAGTATCAGGTCCAGACCCTACCTTATGAGTGATATTGGCCTGGAAGGACGTGAGTATGAGGTCCAGTCCCTACCTTATGAGTGATATTGGCCTGGAAGGACTTGAGTATGAGGTCCAGTCCCTACCTTATGAGTGATATTGGCCTGGAAGGACTTGAGTATGAGGTCCAGTCCCTACCTTATGAGTGATATTGGCCTGGAAGGACTTGAGTATGAGG
>VMBQ01000174.1:53277-194215 GCA_007657795.1 Dreissena rostriformis
CTGGAGTTTCACTTCTTTATATTCATATACTCTTAGACTCACTATATTTAAATATATTACAAAATAAATCAAAGCGCTGAAGGCACTGAATTTGTTCGCTATTGCATAATCTTAGAAGCAACTCAGTTTTCAAACTTATGTTATAGCTTTTTATATCGCAAGTTTGAAATGAACACAACCCATTCAAATTTTAAAGAGTGTGTCTTAAAGCACAGGTCGAGATGTGTGTGACTGTTTATCCTCATATTTATGTTATAGAGATAACTTAGACAAAATAACAACAATATGTCTTTTTTTTCACAATTGGTTGCTGGCAACCATCTTCAGAATTGTGGTTGCCTTGCTAAAGAATAACAAGCCTATAATCATGTACATGTTGTGATATGTGTATCTAATACTTCATCTATTTTCTTTTTTAAATTATTGAGAAACAATTTTGCCCACATGACAGACTTTTAATGCAGCATTAAGCCCCGTTTTCCCTGAAAGCAGCCAATATGTACAGATTTCAATGATAAACTTACCAATGTCATCGCACAAGCTGTTATAAACACCAGACTGGCCAATATGACCCACAAGCTCTTAAACCTATTGTTTACATAATTACAGGCTGTCGTCTGCTACACAGAAACGCGTTAAGCATTTTTCGTCTATAAACAGGCACATGTTGTGGTTAGAGCAGACGCTTTTAGCATTCCTCGTCTGCAGTTATCCACACAGGCAGTCACGGGTTACGGTTCCTATGATAGTTAAGCCATAGTGATTTGCAAAATTGCCTCTACATTATTTGTGAGCTAACGCTCACAAATAAAAAACCCCGTTGTTAAACACATGTGGTAGCTCATGATTATAAGCGTTTATGTAGATAAAGAGGCCTGGTATTTATACAATAAGCAATTGTAATATTAACATGAATATATGTGGCGTGCTCTGAGAAAACTGGGCATAATGCAGTCCGCACAGGCTAATAAGGGACGACAATTTCCGCCTTAACTGGATTTTCGCTAAGAAGAGACATCATTTAAACGAAATAATCCATAAAAGCGGAAACTGTCGTCCCTGATTAGCCTTTGCGGACTGCACATGCTATTCTGGGAGGACACTTTACGCACATGCATTATGCCCTAATTTTCCGACCATAATACTTGTCTCGCGTAAAGCACAGGCATTTTGCCCAGTTTTGTCAGAACACGACACATATGTCCATGCACGGTTCATGCATTGGCGCATTTGACATTCGGTGCAGTTTATTTCTTGTTTTCATATGTGTTTACTAAAAAATATCAAACCTGAATACCAAAGCAAACCATTGCATTTGAGAATTTAAATTATCAGAAATTTAACTATAATATGTGTGGATGAGGTGATGCCAATACTATGTTTTCCATTAAATGCTCAACATGTTGTATCATAATAGAGATTGTCACATGGTTTGACAACGACATCTAAAGAAGTTTTAAGTTTAGCAATCTGATGCTCTCCCTCATCAATCAAAGAGCTGCATTCACATTAGCTACTTAGCTCACATAGCAACGTTCTGCGAGATCAGATAGAAGAATCAATAGATTTAATTAGCTTACTGCGTTATATTAAATGCCAGAGATAACGCATTTCCGTTTCGTGGCTTAACTTACAATATGCAGTGCTGCCTGTGAACAGTTTTACGACAGCCACCGTCAAGGCAAATATTTGCATTTCTCTCAGATTTTGTGAAACCTCATCGAGGAAACAATACGATTCGTTAGTCTCTAATTTCATTTCAGCGCCGCGACTTGACATTGATTTTCCTATGGTAGTTTTGACAATTAAATTAGCAACAGCCAATAAACGCGCATTACTTTGTATTGCGGAGCTCATAATATCCCAATGAAAATAAATAATTTAAGGCCTGAAAATGTAAACGTGGTTACACAATCTCGACAAGGGAATGATTAATACGGTCTGCAAAGGAGAACAAATATAATTTATACTTGCTTTGGGAATAGAAGGCACCATGCGCACTGACAGCCAAAATCGGCGGATCGTATCAGCCCATTACAGGCATTGTTTGCGTACTTTTCTTAAAACCCACAAGATTTGTGCTTTAATAGTATGGCGTTTTCGAAAGTAACACATTTAACGCGTGATGGCAGACAATATTTGTGACGCAACCACACGGATTTATTTTTAATGTATGACTCAGTTATTGAAGTGCATGGACGGTCAGACAAAATTAGCAGCTTTCAGTTTAATGTATGAGTATTTGTATTTGTAAATTAGCACTTCACATGTGAAGTGTTAAGTTATTGTTATTGTATAGCAGCAGCACTTTTGTTTAAATACATGTAGTTAAATTAAAAAATATATAATTATAAATCAACAATATAAATATGCACATATTTGCTTTAAAATTGGCATGGTTAAAGTTCATTTTAGAATTGTGTATTTCTTGACAAAACTCTGGATTTGATGGCAGGTCTTTTGACCGGTTTAAACCTCAAATGCTTTTCATTGACGTTTCAAGACGGCGACTCTATGTTCAATTATTTCCTTGTTGTAATGTATGTATTTTCATGTATTGTATTTGCAATGTCTTAATAAAGACCATCGGATGTTATTACTAAATTGTTAGAATTATCGTCATGTCAATTAAGAATAAAATATCATTTATGTATCTAAAGCTTGGCACATTATATACACAATTCCCAGAAAAACGTACTATAGTACAATGTAGAACATAGTAAATGTAGTTTCTTTTATTGAGAAATTGGTCTTTCTATTGTATGAAGGTCATTTAGTTTACAATGTAGGATAATCAATTGACACCTTTGACGTCGAATTGTGTTCTTCTTGGTAAATTGCAGAAGATGTGGAAGTTGTTGAAGCCGTAAATATATGTTTTCCTTCCGTTTTAACCACCAAAAGAGCAATTAGAAATTAGGTTTTTGAATTTATGTTCATTGCATTGTAAACTGCAAGATTTTAGACCTCAACGAAAATGAAAACGAATAAAACTTCTACCAAAATTATATTACTGATAAAATACTATTGGCGGAAACAGTTTTGTATTTACAAACTCAAAAACGTTAGATGTTCAACGCATTTACCGTAGTTAATATCATTAAAGACTGTTTTAAATATATAAAATTGTTTTTGAGTTGTTGTTTCTTTTACAGTATTTTAATGTCATTTATAAATATTTAAAAAGAAGTTGTATTTTTCTGTATGTAACTATAATATAATTTAAATTGAGACATATTTGAAGACTATCTGGACAAATAATGCAAGAGTTATAGTTGGAACACATGCATACCACACAGTAATAAGCCCGGGTGTCGCACGTTTCGATGAGACCGATAATTGGTACTGCACACCATGGGTATGCAAACCACAATACCGCTCGATGGCAGCAAAAGCAATAAATTAGCGTATTGGTAAACCAACTGTGCTATTATTTGTCTCCTGTTTCCCTTTTAGTTTCCTCCACTAATTTGCACGTATACGATCCCGATAGTCACAATAATACGATAATATCGTGTACAGTTATATTTGTATGGCAAATATCATTATCGAAGGTGTGCAAGACCAGAGCAAAGAGGTCGCGGCACGCACCACCCTATGGCTGGAATATCCACCGGGGTGCCGGACATAACGAATATGAACGAGCTCTGTCGAGCATTTGAATAATGATTGAGCAATCTTCACTGGAACATTGAGACGGCGAAGATCACAGTGAATGCAATATGGACGCGTTCACTGCCTGAAAACGGTCATTAATATTTCAGAAAATTTGCAGAATATGAAGACTGGGTATATCGGCAAAACGGAGAACGTATTTCGTTTGATATCCTATTTATATTGTGGAAATGTTTGAACAGTTAAAAGGATATATTTTGGATACAGGTGTTGACGTCATGTATGAGTATTTATGTAACTGTTTATTGGAAGTAACCAAGGCGAAGGTTTGTTATTAATACATAATATTTGCCTACACTTTTGAAAAATCATGTGAAAGTGAAATAAAGGATAAAGTATAAAATAATGTTTCGGACTTTCATATATATCTGATATATTTTAAGCATATATACAACAGTTTCAAAACATTTTGCTCTAAATATCAGGTGAAATAAAACATGAAATAATGTTTCGGACATTCATATATATCTTATATGTTTTAAGCATATATACAACAGTTTCAAATATCAGGTATAATAAAACATGGTCATGAAACATTTTCATATTATTTATTCATTTATAAGAACAGTGGTATTACTGATATTAAAAAAAAATTCTTTCTTCAACGACTTCTTTACGTCTAAGATGTACCATAACACTGACGTTGCGCTGCTCAGTAGAGAAAATTATTATCTGAGTAAATGCACATATGTTATATGTGTTTGCATGACTTAGGCACAGTCTAATGATCACTTAACGCATGGCACTCTTCCAATGTTATGTTAAATAAAATGTTGTACAAGAAAACCCAAATAATTTAATGTACATTCTATTCCATTAATCCATCGTAACTTAAGTTAAATTAATCATGATAGTTCTCATTGTATTCTCTTGATAAATTCTGGTATTGTTTTGTTTTCAACACAAATACCATGTAGTAAATAAATAGTACACATAGCGCAATAGGGTCAAAGATTGACATACTCTTACGAATGACGACCATATCTTCAAGTCCACGGTGTAATATACTATAATATTATTAAACGATAATATTGAAACAAAAATCGCAATGTAACATCTACTTGTTTAATCTTAATGTTACTGGCACATGCTGAAGCTCGTGAATTAATTGATTTAACCAGTATTAACATTGTTACTAATATCAAAACAACTAATTAATCGACACATAGCAACGCACATCGAGACAATAAAACAGTAAATGAAACCGTTTCTTTATTTCATTATAAACCAATAAAAAAAACGCATATGCGCAATGTGCATGTGTTTTGATTCAGTTTTGGTCTCCTTTTACATTTAAGTTGTATTATATCTGATACAAAAAGCATATAAAGAATGCAACTTGAAAAAAAAAAAATTCAAAATCATCTTAACATATATTTATATAATGGTTGAACGGTAGTACATGCATTTATTCATTATATATTTTTAACGTCCTCAGTGCCGCTACATTTTGAGTCCGACGGAAAAGATAATTCGCTTGGTCTTCAGTAGGGGTCCTCCAATTGAGTGTATTTTTACAATATTACATCGAAATTTAAATATCATAAAATTAATTAAAATCAAAACATATGTCTTATAAATCCGTTTATGTAAATAGTACAAAACACGTATTTAGACTTAACTGCAAAATACTTTAAACATATAATAATTACAAATGTGATTATGCGTATGGTAATTCATGGTTTATCCACGTTTATTCTGTCATATAAAGCAGTATAACATTCACCGTTATACACGCATCTTGCTTTATAATTTTTGTATTTCCGTTATGGAGCAGTACGTTATCTGAAAGATCCACATACGACAGTTCCTGTCAGGAATATTTGAACTGACAGCAATAAAACATTGCTCTCAATCAGATACAACTACTGATCATGTTTACCAGTTTCTTGTCTTCAGAAATTAGCCGATCATCTCATTCTTTTATGGAACATTAACCATGGGGTTGATTTCCCGCGGGACTGGTAGTTCACCAGTTACCGATGCATAACATTATAAAGTATTGCATGGTATTTGAAGAAAATTGCTGTCTTCTATAGTCATTGGTCGGACAGGCGTTTCCGTTTAACATAATATTTCATGTGCGACACACATCGTATCAAGAGAACACTTACGTGTCAGGTAATCGAGAGGCTTGTTGATTAAATCAGAAGTGAAGATGTTGGCTTTCATAAGCATTCCAAATCAAGATATAATGTCCGAGACAGCGCGCTGCATTGACGTACCTATATTGCAGTAAATTATTTCTAACAGTGAAATGGTTCTGGGTCTAATTTTCTAACGGCAAATGTGTTGGGTAATATATCAATATATTTGCTTTCAGACTAATATCAAAATTTCATGCTGAGAGATAATTATTCCATACGAATTTATATACCTGACATATTACCCTCATACCTTTGTCGTCATTACTGGAAAGATTACTTAACAAAATAAAAATACACAAATTAATAATTGCAAGTAATAAGCTGTCGTTGTACTAATTACTTGCTTGTATTTCATACACCTGAGACATAATTGAAGCAAAGGCATCTTGAATGTCTTGATAATATATTAATAGCCTCAGAATAAACATATGTCATGTGCGCCGTCAAGGAAATACGGGGACAGATAGAAATTGCAAATTAATGACAGTTGTTTACATTCCTAACGCTGTTAGCTCCAAGTTCCAACATATTATATTTATTTTTATACATAAGAATAGAGCTCTAGGACAAAGCATGTTTGTCACTCAAACTTTACTCGGTGTTTCAGCATTTTGCATATCGTTTTATATAAAGGCATGACGTTTAATACCTTTATTAGATCTATGTTTTATGACATTTGTATCAAAATGTTCAACCGTTTTAAATCAATAATAAAAACTATATCTTTATATGATTTCCCATTTATCATATCCCATTTACAAAAAAAACACATACCCGAACTGCACTTAGACTTTCTCAATCTAGTTGTTTAACACATATTTCATTTGTCAAAGTGAACGGTTTCCCTATTTTAAAGTATTATTGGAAACTTATCAGCTCATTGTGTGTGAGGATGGAATTGTAGTTACTTGCACAGGTGAAAAATAAACACACACTTCACACAGGCACATGGTAATTTAATCATTTAATGTAAGCTTATTTATTGTAATTCAAAGAATAAAACTTAAGTTTTTGGAAATCGGTAGTAGAAGTAATAAGCATAACTTGTAGCTAAAATGCTATTCAGTATTAATATTTATATATGTATGGATAAGGTTTAAGGTTATATGATTTAATGAAATGCTATCAAATAAGCAATGAGCAATAAATAATAGAATTAAGTATAGCGAAGTATTTTCATAAATATCCATAACTTTACAAAGAAGTACCTAAAATCTTGGCATTATATATCGTATGCATTTGAAATTCATTGCAAGTGTGACACTTATTCTAATGTATGTTGACCTGAAATGGAATTTGGGTTTTCAAAGGTGTCAAAAACTTTAAATTTACCTCATAAAAAATTGATTCAAATAGTCAAAATGCTTAAACAATAATGTATACTTGAATTATAAACATAAACATATAGAGCATTATGCAGTATGCAATTACAAAGTAAATCTCAAGGAGCAATGTTGCCCGGAAATATACATGGTTTTGCTACTAAAAATCTGTTTCTGAAAAAGAATTCGAATGCTTTATATGTTACAATATATTTTATACCCTGCCAACTATACAATTGTATTAATATATTTACTTTGACATCCTTACCGTATTTATGGATTTTATATTTAAAAATGTTTATGCTTGGCATGTTCTAATTATAAAATGGAACTATTTTGTTATTCAGATGAAATGCTAACGCCGTTTTGGCACACCACATCTTCCACTGGCATCTTCACAAATGTCCGATGAACAGGGAGCTGGAGTCGATATGGATATTGTCGTAGCTAAGGTGCTCACACTGGTTGTTATCACAAGTCTAACCGTCATTTTTGGACTGTTGCCGTGTCGGCTCGTCAAGCACTTCCGGCGTAAAATGCTCAAAACAAAGCAGACGATAGATCAAATGGTGTCTGGTGCTAAGTGTTTCTCTGGAGGTGTGTTTCTTGGCGTCTGTCTTCTGCATCTAATACCAGAAACGCGCCGAAAAGTAGACAGTGTATTGGAACAAATTGGTTCAACAACGACGTACCCTGTTGCAGAGCTCTTGACGATGGTTGGCTTTTTTGGGGTCATATTTGGCGAACACACAATACGATATTTGTACTTTAAGACCAAGGAAGAATGGTGTCTACCATCGTCAGACAGGGATAGTTATAGTTTTGATGAAGAGTACGGTTCAAATAATGGTGACATTGGTGCGGAGAGATGTGATCTGATAGAGTGCCGAAGTCTGCGGTCCATTTCTAATGACAGTCATGCAGATGAAGACGAAACGCCTACTGCCATTGTTAACAGTGAGTCTGTCACAGATGAATCTGTACCAGCGGCGAGAATAAATGCCAACGGGTTATATCCTATAAACCAGACAATAACACAATGCGTTGAATCAACACGTGGAAACAATGTCAAAAATACTTTTGTGACTACAGTTACTGTAGATACAGAAAATTCAAAGTATAACACCGCAACGGCTGATGAATCTCTAGAAGAGTGTTCTGAAATCCGGAGAGGTATTGAATTGACCCAAGCCAACCTTCACGATCTAGAGGTTAAGACTGTTGTGACAGAGATCAGTCGGAGTGAGGACACGAGTCGAGGTCACATACAGTCAGCGTTTCTACTAGTGGCCTTGTCCTTTCACGGGGTTTTCGAGGGCATGGCGCTAGGACTCCAAGTGCTGGAACGTGACGTCTGGGTGATGTGTGTTGCCATAGTTATTCACAGAGGAATATTAGCGTTCGGAATGAGTCTTCAGTACGCACGAAATAATGATAAGGCATCGACAATAGTGTTTTCCATAAGCACGTTTTCCATCATATGTGTGGTTGGTATCGTCATAGGAATATTCATATCCGCCGGTGCCCAGCTTTACAGCGACGTCAACGTTCCTAACGCTATTTTGCAAAGTCTTGTCACGGGAACCATATTTTATATAGTGTTTCTGAATATACTTTACAAGGAGCTGGATGGAAATAGAGACGTTAAAAAGATTTCATGTACGTTTGTGGGATTTGTATTCATGGCAATCGCACTAGCTGTCGCCAAAGGTTAATCTATTATTATTATATTTTGACATGTCTTATTGTCTATTTTTTATTGCTATTTATCGCTAACTTTCATTAATGCGATCAATATTGTATACATTCATAATAACTTTTTATAAACGATTATTTATTATTCATTAGTATTGGTTCATAGATGTAGGTGAAGTTAACTGATCATTTGAATACATAGTCAAACTGAGTATAGTGATCATAATTATGTCTAGTAAACCTATTTGATTCATCTAAGACTCTTTCGCCACAATCGTTTTCATAGATACTTAGAACGAAGAAAACACAATAGGATTAATATCATATAAAACAACTTTTGCCGAAATGGGCCTGCTGATTTGGCAGATAAAATGTGGATGCAGCGTGTGGAACCACAACATACGTCGTTCAATAGAACTAAGTCATTAATTGTATGGTTTTAGAAGAACAATTGTTAAGCTATACAATTTCGTGGATTCCAAAGTTATTTTTATTCAACACCTTTTATTTTTGTTCAATAAATTGTGATTCTTTACCGTGCAGATTGGTAAGTATTGAAAGATGAACTTCAAGTGAGACAGATAATGTTTCTGTATCAATTGCAGAATAAAGAAGGTTATGTTGAAATAGCTTTTACTTGTATCTTAATATAATTTTACGTTTAAGAAAAGTTTTTTATTTAGTACAAATGTCCAAGCAAAACGCAAAATAATGTGTATGGCCATGTGTTAACAATAAAACGGATCTCATCGCTAAGATGTAAAAAGTAGGCTGTTGTGCATTCAAACATATTAAAAAGTTTTCTTGAGTTGAAAGATACATATAAAGACAGCTCTAAATGTTGTATTTAAAAAAACAAAAAAAACAAAAAACTGTTACTCATTTGTCCACTAAATTGTACAAAATGTTGAACTCAAATAAGCTAACGCATTGATGTAAATACCTTTGTATCAAACCATCAACATTGCCTTTATCATAACTACTAGTAGTTTAAGTTGTTCTGGAGTGTATTCAAATGAGACGATGCAAGCGTTAACAAAAATATCCATAAACAAATTATTTGAATGAAACCAGTTGAGAACACTCCTTTCGGACTCGTAAAATCCATTGCAGTTAAAAGTAAACCGTTTATTGTCGAAACATTATTTTATATGACGGCATCTTTTAAAGTGATTAAAAGATTGTATATAAACTTGTTCCTCCATTAATGAATGTGATATACTGATCGTATGTTTTAATACAGCGAAAAGGTTTGGTTAACCAACGCATACTCTTAAAGATTCCCCCCAAAAAAACTTGTTGACAAATACAGAACCAGATTTCATTAAATTTTACAGGTAAAACCTTCTTGTCCAAAAATATTGAACTTAATTGATCAACAACATCCACCCAGAAACAAAAACGAACACTCAATAGAAATAACAGATTTAAAAAAACTTTAACGGGAGGACATACTGTTGAAAACAATCTGTTAACTTTTAATCTTATAATAAAAACCGACATTTTGAGGCACTTAAATATTTGTGTGTGGTGTGAATGCTGTAAATAGGAAAGCATGTCTTTTCTTTTACGATTCAACTGATAAGGTAATACATTAATTTCATGTGAGCAATTGTCACAGAAAACATATGCACTATTTACATGGTTACAATATAACATTTTACACAAAATCATTAAATGTTCTGGAAACATTCGCCCCAAAATATATCGCTTATTTGCTATATATTGTTATGGCATTCTATTTAAATTAAGCAAGAGTCTATATCTGTCAAAACATGCTTTTCTATATAAGTGTATTTATTATGTGCAATAATTTTAAGTACACATTTCCAACATAAAGTCAATACATGTATACACCAAAAACGGATTCTTTGACACACAAAACAAATGCTCAATTAAGGCTAGTAGCATGGAACATTTAGTTTCCATAGGGTTGCATCAGACCAAAGAAGATATACGAGAGTATTTCGTGTTGGATATTATTAATACCATGTTTTGAATCATGTGAAATTGTACGTGAGCGTATGCCTGATGCATTTCATGTTATACCGGATATATGTTCAGAATTGTTTTGTTCTATTTTTCGGTGTATTACACGCATTAATTAATATTAATATTTAATATATTTAAACAATTGGTAAGAATTATCAACACCTTTATAAGTATTTGATTTGTTTCCCAATACGGTGTTTGAACTACGCAAACAAACATGGGGACACCAAAGTTCGATACAGCGTAACATATGTTAAACAAACGGAGCGCACTGTGGTTACAACATTATTTTAACATCACCACTGTAACCTACCCCCCCCCCCCCNCCCCCCCCCCCCCAACATCACCGCCATCATAATCGGCACCATCACCACCATCGCATAATTGGAATACGATTTTCAGATCATCTTTATTTATGATCATTACTTCATCTCCCTTGTCTTCGTTCTAGTCATTACAATGAACATCGACAGTAGAGATGGCATATTGACTGTAACCTGTCCTTTATCTGGTATATTTTTACGTATGTCTGTTCTTGTTTCTGGTCCTTACAATACAGTAAGGATTTTCGTATAACTCGTACTTGGTTGAAGGACTTTCATTTAAGCTCGCTGAAATATCGAACAATGTAAAACTGTGTGTCGTGTACAAGATCTATTGGTCCGATGTCAGCGCAATTCTTTAAGGTCCATTGTAAAAAAGATTTTTTTAAGCCAAGTCGGAGGCGTAATTAAACTCAACCGGGAAGGAATATCAAATAACGGATAACAAATATTTAGTATGGTTCAACGGCGTGTCTCCAGTTAGAAACTGACCTTAGGTCATCTTCGGATGTATCTCTATCATCGTAGGCTCAGTCGTTCACAATATTAAATGAAGCTTTTAACGCAAATCTGATTTAATATATTTAAATTAAAATATTGAAATATAATACGTTACATGAATACCTCGATTTGGATTGCATATGGGGTAGACGGATTACGGCCAATCTGTTAATTTTAAAGGGTTTCAATCGATTACACGAAAAGGAATAGAGATATGTCAGTGAAACAGTATACATATTTTGCTTGCATGAAGATCTCGCTTATGACTTCAAGGTCACTGTTACTTAAAATATATACAAGTTTCCGTTAAATAACCCGAGAACGAATTTAACTATTGTAATAGACGGAACGTGATACATTGGTTTAAACAATATTTATTTAGCTATTCATATACAGCATGTAAGCAATATAATTCAACACAAATCTACTAGCTACTTTTGACGAAATATGCTTTACATAAGGACCGCACAAGTGTAAATTAACAGAATTGAGAAAAAAAGCTCGAAGCTTATGCTATGTCTCTTTTCTGTGATTTGGAAATGCTGCTGATAAGGTGTAAACAATTGAGCATATAACTACAATGTCGAAACAATTAATAGCGAATAATATAAGTACTTATAGGAACACAATATCGGAATGAAAAAAGGATAAAGGACATAATACAAAAAAAAAAAAAAAANTTCGTATGATCCATCTTTGACACCGAAGAGAAGTAGTTGTAAAGATATGGGTTGAAACCTAGACAGATTGTCAAATAGGATTGCTCTTTTTTCATTATAAATTGGGCAAATGTAGAAAAGGTGATATGTGTCTTCAATCCCTCCACATTGGCAATATGGACTTTCCGATAGGTTTTTCGCGTACAAATGTTAATTTAAGTTGCTGCAATGCATTCGCAACCTTGCGTGAAGAACATTCAGCGTCCGCTCGCCATCGTAGTAATGCATGGGGATTTTTTGTTTGTCTTTGTTTAGATTTACTTTGAAGGTAGAGAGAGAAGGAGCAGATAGCAACGTGATACATTGACGCATGATGTCCATGGTTATGATGATGATTTTTACTATGATTGTGATGATGATGAGATGATGATGAGACGATGATAATTTTGAAGAAGAAGAATTAGATGGTGATGAAAACGATGATGATGATGATGATGATGATTTGGCGGTCGTTGTAGTGGTGGGGGTTATGGTTGTGGCGGTGTTGGTGATCGTGGTGGTGAAGAGGATGAAGATGATGATGACTTTGTATTCAACACCATAGTGCGTTACGCACTTAAGTTTTGTACATCAAAGTTGGGTTGACACCAAAGTGCCGATAAGCATAGCAGAAAATGTGTTGGTGATCGTCCTTTTAATTATTAATTTTATTAAGTACGCCGAACTTTGATAATTTGATACCAACGGAAGAGTGCTTGTTAAGTGTTAATGTCGACAAAGTACATTTTTTATACGCATTACTTTACAACATATCTGCATATTTACCAATGTACACAAATTCGCCAAACAGTTGCAAATGATTTAAAATGCCGTTAAGCGTTGCTCTTTTTATTTAGGAACACTTTAAATTTTACAAAAGAAAAACCAACAACACGAAAATAAAATAATGAACATGATTACATAGCTCGTCTAATTATTGTTAGAAACATTATAGAACTTGCCATGTTATTATTTTCCTTGTTTGTGTTGAACTCAAAGAGGCGGGGATATATTGCTTTGAACCTGTCCGTCGGTCGGTCGGGAGGTCGGTCCGTAGTCAATTTGTTTCCGCGCGATGTCTAGAAATCTCTGCGACTTACAACCATGCAAATTGGTATAGAGGTTAATTGGGAGAAATTTTAGACGCCTTTTAATTAAGAGGTCACCGGGTCAAATGTCAAAGCCGTAGGGGCGTGTAACAAGAAATTCGTTTCGGCACTATATTTTAAGAACGCCGTGACCGAACATGCACATTGGTATAGTGGTTACATGGGTACAAAGAAGATGCATTGTGATTTTAAGGCCATATGGTCAAAGGTCAAGATTCGTGTCCGCACAATAACGTAAGAACGCTTCGACCAACGATCATTAACATTGCAAAATTCTTTACTTTGGCGGAATACGACTATTAAGTTTGAGATCATGAAGACAAAGGTCACGGTCACAGTGGCTTGTAACATAAAATTGATATCCACACAATAGACAATGCTTTGTACATTCTTGTTACTTAGACGGAACGAAAGATACCTATTGATTTTGAGATTAACAGGTCAAAGATCAATGCCAACATGCTAATGTCTTCCACACATTTTCTAGATATACTTAAATCTAAATGGGTATGCTGGTTAGTCTTGACAAAGGATGATCCCTTATAATTTTCAAATCAAGATATCAAATGTCATAGTTCCGCTCACTGACCCATCCTTAGTGATTGTTGCCACGCTTCACACGCTACATCCAAAATGGCGTCAGCTGATGCTGAAGCATCTGATACGCTTGTAAATATTTCTGACAATATTCCAGTTAAATTCCTACCAAATTATGATAAACTAGCAGATAGAATTATAAATAGAGGTCTTAATTATAACACACAAGGATACATTCATAATATAAAGATTTTTAATGAAGAAAACCGTGTGGGTGTCGTCGCTGACTGCTGTCCAGAGATCAATGAGGAAAAATGAAAAACATCGTTTAAACATCGATTTGTCCGATGAAAAGATAACAGAATCACACTGCAGTTGTAAAGTCGGTCGAGTTATTATACATGATTATTCAATTATTTAAAAAGTATTCATTGTTATTGGTAACATCTTTATTAATCGTTAGTTTTTTATGTAAATTGCATAATGCAGAATATTTACATTATTTCAGACTGACTGGGCACTGTTCACACATCATTGGGTTGCTAAAAACACTACAGGGATTTAAACTTCATAACATTTCCGCAGTTCCAAGCCAACTCTTAGCTGTACAAGTGTTCCACAGCAATGGCATGTCCCAAGAGGAGAGAAGATCAAGCCAGTTCCAATAAATCACGTTAATTGTTGTTGCCAGCGTAACAAAAACTATGTATTTGAAATATTATAGCCAGTTTTATCACTTGTGTAAAATGTCTTTATATTTTTAATATTGTGCAAATTGCGTTTAAACATTTAAAGTATTAAGGAGGTAAATTAAAAATCCATCGTTTACCCGCTACGTATACAGATCGTACGTATGTTACGGCAATGGTCGAAACAATATCATTAAACCAAGAAATTACATTTGAAAATAATGGAGTTTATAATATTTATAAAAAATATACACTACCGGTACACGTGATATAAAATATATGATATGTATCACCCATGATCACTTGTATAGAGATTTAATAAACTGAACGTTTTAGTAGCATCTTGCGCAGAGGGAGTTTATTTTTTCAGTTACAAGTTAAAATTCATCATTTATCGTCCAATGTAAAAGGAAATCGCATTTAAGTATCGTTATATACTTTGCTTTTTATAGGGATTTGTTTTAAGATTGATCCCATGCACCTGTCCTCATACACTCACAGTCATTCATGGCATATAGTCTTCAAGATCCTTAAAACATATTATTAGTTTGGTAAGTGAATTTATTGGAGTCATCNGTAACAAAAACGATGTATTTGAAAGATTATAGCCAGTTTTATCACACGGTTTAAATGTCTTTATATTTTTATAAAAATATACACTACCGGTAAACGTGATATAGAATATTAGATATGTATCACTCATGATCACTTGTATAGAGATTTAATAAACTGAACGTTTAAGTAGCATCATGCGCAGAGGGAGTTTATTTTTTCAGTTACAAGTTAAAATTCATCATTTATCGTCCAATGTAAAAGGAAATCACATTTAAGTATTGTTATATATTATTATAGGGATTTGTTTTAAGATTGATCCCATGCACCTGTCCTCATACACTCACAGTCATTCATGGCATACAGTCTTCAAGATCCTTAAAACATATTATTAGTTTGGTAAGTGAATTTATTGGAGTCATCATGAATGAAATAATACGGCTTATTTGGGTAGCAGGATTTTTCGTCCCCAAGCTTGTTTGGCCCAGTCCGAAAAATCAAATTATATTATTAATACTTTCGTTAGCAACACTTTTCACTATCGATTTAACGAATGGCGTGTGAAGCGGTAGCAACAAGCTGTCTGGCAGCGATACAGTACCACATTTTGATTGGTTGAAAATACGACTGTGAGAACTATGCATGTCGGAGTGACGACTTTACTGCAAGTCGTGGGGGCATACATGTTTTACAATTATCTCTTGATTGTGTTAATCATTTACCGACCATGCTTGCATTTTCCATGTCCGTTAAGTGGTCACGATATATTAAAACCTGGTGAGTTGTAGTATTTTTTTTAGTTCACAGAACATTTGTATTGTAAAATGTGTGAAATTAAATGCATAGATGTATGCCATTTTGTATTAATAAGTGTAACAATTTCCATTTTAGGTGTACCATTGTTGTTATTGTTTGTTATCATTGGTTATATTGGTCAAAGTTTACACTAAAATTAGTAAAAATTAGTAAAAACTTTCATGAATTTCTTAATCATTTGCCCCTACCCCACACCAATTGGATATGGAACCACTAGTTTACGCGAGACAAGTATTATTGTCGGATTTGCGAGTGAACTAAAATATTTACATACAACGAAATAAAAGCAATCTGTTAAAAACCCGTTGAATTACAAATGTGGTAGCGCTTGTTTTAAGCGTATACATGTATGTAGATAAAGAGGCCTGTCAAGTACAC
This sequence comes from Dreissena rostriformis, assembly GCA_007657795.1. Lineage (NCBI taxonomy): Eukaryota > Metazoa > Mollusca > Bivalvia > Myida > Dreissenidae > Dreissena > Dreissena rostriformis. Next base: position 69,712 of record VMBQ01000174.1, read on the forward strand.
AGTAAGCAACAGTAATATACACTTTTATGGACATGTATATATGTCCATGCAAGGTTCATGCATTGGCGCATTTGACATTTGGTGTAATTTATTTTTTGTTTCCATATGTTTTTACTAAAACAATACCAAACCTTATTATCAAAGAGAACCAGTACACCGGGAAATTTACATTAACATACATTTAACTATAATATGCAAGTGTGAATGAGGTGATGGCAACAATATGTCTTTTATTGAATGCTCAATATTTTGTATAAAAATAGAGAATACCACATGGTTTGACAACGACATCTAAAGAAGTGTTAAGTTTAGCAATCTGATGCTCACCCTCATCAGTCAAAGAGCTGCATTCCCATTATCTACTTAGCTCACATAGCAACGTTCTGCGAGATCAGATAGTAGAATCAATAGATTTGATTAGCTTACTGCGTTATATTAAATGCCATAGATAACGCTTACTGCGTTATATTAAATGCCAAAGATAACGCATTTCCGTTTCGTGGCTTAATTTAAATATGCAGTGCTTCCAGAGAACTGTTTTACGACAGCCACCGTCAAGGCAAATATTTGCATTTCTCTCAGATTTTGTGAAACGTTATCGCAGAAACAATACGATTGATTAGTCTCTAATTTCATTTCAACGCCGCGCATTAACATTGATTTTTCTATAGTATTTTTGACAATTAAATTAGCAACAACCAATAAACGCGCATTATTTTTTATTGCGGAGCTCATAATACCCTAATGAAAATGAATAATTTAAAGTCTGAAAATGTCAACGTGGGTACAAAATCTCGACAAGGGACTGATACATACAGTTCGCAAAAGAGATCAAATATTATTTATACTTGCTTTGGGAATTGAAAGCACCATGCGCCCTGACAGCCGAAACCGGCGGATCCTATCGGACCATAACAGGATTGTTTGCGTACGTTTCTAAAAACGTACAGGATTTTTGCTTTAATATTATGGCTTTTCCGGAAGTAACACATTGAGCGCCACATTTTGGTGGCAGACAATATTTATAACGTCACAACACGGATGTTGTACTGGTTATGTATGACTCAGTCATAGAAGAACATGAACGGTCAGACAAAGTTAGTAGCTTTCAGTTGAATGCATGAGTATTTTTATTCGTAATATTGCACTTCACATGTGACGTGTGAAGTTATTGTTTTTGTACAGAAACAATCCTTTTGTTAAAAAAAAACATGCAGCTATTTTTTTATTCTATTTTTTATAAATCAACAATAGCAACATGCACATATTTGCTTTAAAAATTGGCATGAGGTTAGAGTTCATTTTAGAATTGTGTTTTTCTTGACAAAACTCTGGGCAGGGTTTTTGCTACTCGTTTAATCTTAATGTTACTGACGCATGCTGAATCTCGCGAATTAATTGATTTAACCAGTGGTAAACAACCTTGTTACTAATATCAACTCATTACCCGACAAAAATAAAATCGTTTTCAATTTTTAATGGAGTTCCTTCAGTATAAACCAATAAAAAAAGAACGCATTAGCGCAATGTGCATGTGTTTTAATTCAGCTTTGGTCTCGTTTTACATTTTAATTATATCTGATACAAAAAAAGCATATAAAGAATGCACCATGAAAAGAATAAAAAATATCTATATATATACCTAACGGTTTAACGGCTCATGTATTTATTGAATAATTGATTCAAATATATATTTTGATACGTCTTGAACGCCGCTACATTTGAAGTCCAGTCAAGGATGAATCGTGTGGTCTTCTATAGAGCCTCCCACTGGCTGTATTTTACACTATTCCATTGACATTTACATATCATAACATTAATTAAAATCAATAACTATGTATTATACAACAGTTAACGTAAATATTACAATGAACGTATTAACCCTTTGAGTGCTGGAACCGGATTTTGAAGGTTTTTGCAAACAGTTTGGATCCAGATGAGACGCCACACAACGTGGCGTCTCATCAGGATCCAAACTGTTTGCTATTCTGATAGTTGTCTTAGAAAGAAAATCAAAGAAAATGCTAATTTTAGAAATTTAGCAGACAACATTTTAGCAGACGACAAAATTCCCAGCATGCAAAGGGCTAAGACGTAACTATAAATGCGTTACACATATGATAATTACAAATGTGGTTATGCGTATGGTAATTCGAGGGTTATCCACGTCTGTCATATAAAACAGTATATCATTCACTGTTATAAACGAAGCGTGCTTTATAATTTTGGCATTTCCGTTATGGAGCAGTACGTTATCTGAAAGTTCCACAGATGACAGTTCCTGTCCGGAATATTTTAACTGATAGCAATAAAAACGTTACTCTCAATCAGATACAACTACTGATCATGTTAACCAGTTTCTTGTCTTCAGAAATTAGCCGATCATATTGTTCTCTTTATGATCCATTAACCATGGAGTTGATTTCCTGCGGGACTGGTCGTACATTAGTTACAGATGCTTAACAGAATAAAGCGTTGTATGGTATTTGAAGAGCAAGACTGCCTTCTTTATGATCGTGGGTCGGACAGAAGTTTCCATTTAACATAATCTTTCATTTACGATACATCATATCAAGAGAACACTTACGTGTCGGATTATCGAGAGGCTTGTTGATTAAATCAGAAGTGAAGAAATGGGCTTTCATTGGCATTTCAAATTAAGATATAATGTTTGAGACAGCGCGCTATATTGACGTACCTATATTGCAGTGAATTATGTCTAACGGTGAAATGGATCTGGGTCTACTTTACTAACGGCAAATGTGTTGGGTATTATCAATATATTTGCTTTCACACTAATATTAGCATTTCATGCTGCGAGATAATTATTCCATACGAATCTATATACGTGACATATGACCCTCATACCTTTGTCGTCATTATCGGGGAGAAAACTGATTAGAATGGAAGCCATATCCACAAATTAAAATATTGCAAGTAATAAGTTGTCGTTGTACGATTTGAAGTGAGATTTCTTTGAACATATGAATATTTGCTAATAACCTGCCTGTATTGCGTACACCTGAGACATAATTAAAAGATAAGAATCGTGAATGTATTGAATATATCACTCGGTGTTTCAGCATTTTGCATATATTTTATATAAAGTCATGACGTTTATTACCTTTATTAGATCTACTATTAAAGGACATTTGTATTAAAATGTTCAACCTTTTTAAAACGATCAAAAACGTTATCTTTATATGATTTCCCATTAATTATATTCAATTTACAAAAGACAAACCCGCACCTGAACTTAATCGAGATACACGATTTGATGAGACTTTTCGCTCTTAGACAAACTCAATCTGTGTTATAACAAATATTTCATTTGTCAAAGTCAACGTTTTTTCTATTTATAAGAAGAAAAATATTAGTGGGAACGTACCAGCTCATTGTTTCTGAGGGAGGGAGTTCAGTTACTTGCACAGCCGAAAAATAAACACACACTTCACACAGGCACATGGTAATTAAATCATTTACTATAAGCAAATTAATTATAATTCAAAGAATAAAACTTAAGTTTTTGGAAATCGGTAGTAGAAGTTCTAAGCAAAACTACTTGTAGCTATGATTCTTTTAAGTATTAATGTTTATATAATGTTTATATATGTGCGAATTAGGTTAAAAGTTATATGATTTAATGAAATGCAATCAAATATGCAATGTACAATAAATAAAAGAATTAAGTATAGCGAAGTATTTTATAAATATCCGTAATGTAACAAAGAAGTATCTATAATCTTGGCATTGTTTATCGTATGTATTTTAAGTTCATTTCAAGTGTTACACTTATTCTTATGTATGTTTACTTGAAATGGCATTTGGATTCAAGGTAACACAAACTTTAAATTTACATCATATAAAATTGATTCAAACAGATAATTATTATTTATTTCTGAAAAATAATTCGAATGCTGTATATGTTACAATATATTGTATACCTTGCCAACTATATGATTATATTTACACATTTACTTTGACATTTTTAATGTATTTAAGGATTTCATCTTTAAAAATGTTTATGCTTGGTACGTTCTAATTATAAAATGAAACTATTCTGTTATTCAGATGAAATGCTGAATGCCGTTTTGGCACACCGCATCTTCCACTGGCATCTTCACAAATGTCCGACGAACAGGGAGCTGGGGTCGATATGGATATTGTCGTTGCTAAGGTGCTCACAATGGTTGTCATCACCAGTCTAACCGTCATTGTTGGTATGTTGCCGTGTCGGCTAGTCAAACACTTCCGGCGTAAAATGCTCAGAACAAAGCAGACGATAGATCAAATGGTGTCATGTGCTAAGTGTTTCTCTGGAGATGTGTTTCTTGGCGTCTGTCTTCTGCATCTTATACCAGAAACGCGCCGAAAAGTAGACAGTGTATTGGAACAAATTGGTTCAACAACGACGTACCCTGTTGCAGAGCTCTTGACGATGGTTGGCTTTTTTCGGGTCATATTTGGCGAACACACGATACGATTTTTGTACTTTAAGACCAAGGAAGGATGGTGTCTATCATCGTCAGACAGGGATAGTTATAGTTTTGATGAAGAGTACGGTTCAAATAGTGGTGACATGGGTGCGGAGAGATGTGATCTGATAGAGTGCCGAAATCTGCGGTCCATTTCCAATGATAGTCATGCAGATAAAGACGAAACGCCTACTGCCATTGTTAACCGTGAGTCTGTCACTGATGAATCTGTACCAGTGGCGAGAATAAATGCCAACGGGTTATATCCTATAAACCAGACAATAACCCAATGCGTTGAGTCAACACGTGTAAACAATGTCAAAAATACTATTGTGACTACAGTTACTGTAGGTACAGAAAATCCAAAGTATAACATCGCAACGGCTGATGAATCTCTAGAAGAGTGTTTTGAAATCCGGAGAGGTATTGAATTGACCCAAGCCAACCTTCAAGATCTAGAAGTTAAGACCGTTGTGACAGAGATCAGTCGAAGTGAGGACAAGGGTCGAGGCCACATACAGTCAGCGTTTCTCCTAGTGGCCTTGTCCTTTCACGGGGGTTTCGAGGGCATGGCGCTAGGACTCCAAGTGCTGGAATGTGACGTCTGGTGATGTGTGTTGCCATAGTTATTCACAGAGGAATATTAGCGTTTGGAATGAGTCTTCAGTACGCAAGAAATGATGATAAAGCATCGACAATAGTGTTTTCCATTAGCACGTTTTCCATCATATGTGTGGTTGGTATCGTCATAGGAATCGTCATATCCGCCGGTGCCCAGCTTTACACCGACGTCAATGTCCCTAACGCTATTTTGCAAAGTCTTGCCACGGGAACCATATTTTATATAGTGTTTCTGAATATACTTTACAAGGAGCTGGATGGAAATAGAGACGTGAAAAAGATTTCATGAACGTTAGTGGGATTTGTATTCATGGCAATCGCACTAGCTGTCGCCAAAGGTTAATCTATTATAACTGTATTTTGACATGTCTTATTTTCTATATTTTATTGCTATTTATCGCGAACTTTCATTAAAGTTATTAATATTGTATACACACATTATAGCGTTGTATTTATGATGATTCATTATTCATTAGTATTGGTTAATAAAGCATGCAAGTGAATTAAACTGTTTATAGTCAAACTGCGAATAGTCATTACTATTATGTTGAGGAAAACTAATTGAATAATCTAAGACTCTTTCGACACAACCGTTTTAATAGATACTCAGAACAAAATGATTAATAGAAAATCCTAAAAATCAACTTTTTCCAAAGTGGGTCTTCTGATTTGGCGGTTAGAATGTAGATGCAATGTATGGAACCACAACATAATTCGTTTAGTAGAACTAAGAAATGAAGTGTATGATTTAAAAAGAACAATTGTGAAGCTTAAGAATTTCGTGGAATCCGAAGTTCTGTTCATTGTTGTTTCAACACTTTTTATTTTTGTTCAATAAATTGTTGTTCTTTACCGAGGAGATCGGTCAATATTGAAATATGCACTTCAAGTGAAATAGAGAATTGTTCTGTATCAAATGCAGAAAAAGAGGGTTAATTTGAAATGGCTTTTACTAGTATATATTTATACAATTGAATGTTTAAGAAAAGTTTTTATTTGATTCAGTTCACAGTTTCAAGCAAAACGTAAAGTACTATGTATGTTGATGGTTTTAAAATAGAAAGGATGTTATCTCTAGAATGTTTAACTGGCTGTTGCTCAAATAAATCTGTTTATGTTTAAAAAACAATCACTATAACTGTTACTCAATTATCCACTAAATTCTACAAAATGGTCAACTATCTCAATACGCGCGTAATTTAGCTAACACTTCGATGAAAATACCCTTGAAACAAATTATCGACATAGCCTTTATAGAATCATTACCAGTAGTGTAAGCTGTTATGTAGTGTATCCAAATGAGACGAGGCAAGCGTTAAAAAAACTATCCATAAACAACTTATTTGAATGAAACCATCTTGAGAACCAACACATGGGACTCGTAAAACCCATTAGCAGTTAGAAGTTAACAGTTTTTTGTCCAAACATTATTTTATATGACAGAATCTTTTAAAGTAATTTAAAGCGTGTGCGTACAGGAGTTTCTCCATGTTATATAATGGTCGTTTTTTAATGCGGCGAAAAGGTTCGGTTAACCCTTTGAGCGCTGGAACCGGATTTTGAAGGCCTTTGCAAACAGTTTGAATCCAGATGAGACGCCACAGAACGTGGCGTCTCATCAGGATTCAAACTGTTTGCTATTCTGATAGTATTCTTTGAATTTTTTTTGAAGAAAATGCTATTTTTAGAAATTCAGCAGACGACATTTTAGCAGACAACAAATATCCCAGCATGCAAAGGGTTAACAAACGCATACGCGTAAAGATTCCAGAAACAACGTTGTTGAAAACATAAATAACCACATTCCATTGGATATCACATGTAAAACATTATTGTCCAAAGATGTTGAACTTTATTGATCAAAAACATCCACACACAGACACACACGAACAAGCAAAAGAAATAACATATTTTTAAAAGTTAAACGGGATAACATACTGTTGTAAACAAGCTGGCAACTTTTAATCTTATCACAAAAACAGATAATTGGAAGCAATTGAAGACGTGTTTGTGGTGTGAATGCTGTAAATAGGAAAGCATGTTTTTCCTTTTCATTTGCGATTTAACTGATAAGGTAATAAATACATTTCATGTGAGGAATTGTAGCAGAAAACAAATGTTCGCTATTTTAAAGGATACACTATTTTACACAAAATCATTAAATGTACTAAAAACATGCGCCCCAAAATATATCGCTTAATAATGTTTTTATTTTTTATTTATTGTTATGGAATTCTATTAAAATTTACAAAGAATCTATATCTGTCAAAACATGCCTTTCGATATAAGTTTATTCATAAGGTGCATTCAATTTAAGTACCTATTTCCAGGATATAGTCAATATATATCCAAAACGGATTCTTCAACACACAATAAAAATGCTTGATCTAGGATTGTAGCCTCGGAAAATTAGTTTCCATAGAGCGGCAACGGACCATAGAAGATAAAATAGAGTATTTCGTGTTGGATATAATTAATACCATTTTTTGAATTATGTGCAATTGAACATGAGCTTATGCCTTATGCATTTCATGTTAAATCGAATATATGCTTCAGATTTGTGTCTTCATATTTTTCGGTGTATAACATGCATTAATTAATATTAATATTTGATATGTTTATTCAAATCTTGACATTTATCAACACATTTATAAGTATTCGATTTTCCACCAATACGATGTTTGATCTACGCAAAGAAGCATGGGAACACCAAAGTTCGCTACATTGGTACATATGATTAAACAAACGGAACGCACTGTGGTAATTTTTTAACATCATTAGTTTGACACGTTTTGACGATCTCAATTTTAACATCACCACTGTAGCAAGCACCATTTTTTTTACCGCCATCATAAACAGCACCATCACCATCATCGCGGTTTCATAATTGGAACACGATTTTCAGATCATATTCATTTAGGATCATAACTTGAGTCGCCGTCCTTGGCGTCATTACCATTATCATCATTTCCTTTGTCCTCATTCTAGTCATCACACTGAGCATCGGCAATGTCATAACACTATTACAGCTGCTTATTACGCATCCACCTTTAATGTAGAGGTTGCATATTGACTGTACCCTGTCATTTATTTGATATGCACTACGTATGTTTGTTCGTGTTCATGGTCCTGACAATGTAGTAAGGATTTTCATATTACTCGTACTTGGCTGAAGGATGTTCATTTAACTTGGCTGAAATGTTAAACAATAAAAGACGGTGTCGTGTGCAAGATCTATTAGTTTACTTAAGGTCCAAATTAAAATAGAAGTTTTTAAGCCAAGAACGAGGCGTTATTAAACCCAAACGGGAATGATTTTAAAATAACAGATCGCTTATGTATGTATGGTAAACCGGTGTGTCTCCAGTTAGACACTAACATTGGGTCCTCTTCGGAGGTGTCTCCATCATCGTAGTCTACGTCGTGCAAAATATTCTTTTGTTTGACTATATGTAAACAAGATATTTAAAAAGTCTCTCAAAAGACAATTTGTATTTTCTTTTACGATAATGGATATACATGTGCATTATACTAAATATGCATAACCTGATTGCAATGCCAAATCAGCACCGTGACTTCGGAGAATTTCTATTACTACACAGACCTATCATTCATGCAAAAATGCATGAGTTGATTACAGCACACTTTGTACCTTTGTACGCTAACAAACAATTGAGCCTTGGCGAAAAATACGGTCAAATGTAAGCGCTCAGCGTTTGCATCCAAACAAAAGATTCCCACATGTTTTGTTCAACGACAAATGAGTTAATTTTGAGTTGTAAAGCATCCTGGTGCGTTCCCTTAGCAATTTAAGAGCTGCATTTCCATTACATACTTAGGTCACATAGCACCGTTTTACGAGATCAGATTTTAATATCATTATATTAAATTTGATTACTCGTTATATTAAATTCCAGAGATAACTTTTTTTTTCGTTTTGTGACTTAACTTGCAATATGCAGTGCTTCCAAAGAACTGTTTTACGACAGCTACCGTCAAGGCAAATATTTGCATTTCTCTTGGATTTTGTGAAACATCATCGAGGAAACAATACGATTCATAAGTCCCTAATTTCATTTCAACGCCGCGCATTGACATTGGTTTTCAACGGGTATTTTTGACAATTACATTAGCAACAAGCAATAAACGTGAATTTACTTTTTACTACGTAGGTCGTAATACCTTAGTGAAAATCAATAATTGAAAGTCTGAAAATGTTAACGTAGTTATAAGATCTCGGCAGGCTGATGATTAATACATTCGCAAAGGAGAATAAATATCATTGATATTTGCTGTGGGAACAGAAGGCATCATCCGGCCTGTCAGCAGAAGACAGCCGGATCTATTTAGCACATTACTGGAAATGGTTACGTACTTTTCTAAAACCCACCGGACTTGTGGCCGAATATTTTATTGCGATTATGGTCTCATATAACAAGACCATTAATATTTGTCACGTCACGACATGGATTTCGCATCAGTTATGTATGGCTCAGTCATATAAATACATACACGGTCAGACTTTACCATTTAAATATATAACCATTATTGTAGACTATATAAATTAAATTAATAACCATTATTGTATCAATCGAGTGGTATGATATATGTTAATTTATAAACCATTAATTAAACTAAAATTTAAAAAATGTCATAATTGTGTTGATAACGTAAGAACTGAAATCACTTTTTAAAAAGCGGCTTCTTTAAACTTTCCCCAGGCCGTTTTAATTGGAACCGTTTCAACTTGAACACGACATAATGATTTGCTGGTATCATATCTCAGGCGGGTTATGTTTACTTGTTTGAAATATCCAATAACAATTTGTAGAGAACCAGTCACCATGGCGTCATTAACAAAAATGGCAGCAGGAAAAACGAAATGTTCTAAAAAGTAAAGCGATTAAGAAGATAAAAACATGTTTAATAATTAGCACGATATGTGGAGTTTTATTTTAATCTTCTGTCCAGTTATTATGGTCGCAAAAATCGATTATAAATCACATGAGCAAGAAGAATTACAAATGTCTATGAAACAAGAAAATGATATCGAAGAGAACATATAAGTAGAACTGAGATAAAGCGGTAAACACAATATGTACACCAAACCAACGGACACGAGTATGTAAATTATAAGTCGAACCATCAAGCCAGTGTAAAAAAAACACATACCATATGATTTTTGGATTCGGCAGAAGAGAATTAGTAAGAAAAATAAAGATTATTGGTACCGATGACAATGTTTAAAATGACATCTAATCAAAAGATGGGGGCCCGGCTAGTTCAGTTGGTAGAGCGATGGACAACACATCCGAGGATCGCGAGTTTGCAATGACTGATACAAAAACATAGCAAATAATAAATACACCATATTATTCTCAAACGAAGAAAAGATATAAAAATCATAAAATGAATGTTCTGTCGATTGATTTATCTACCATATATTAATATATTTATCTAACATATAACGATAATGACTATTACATCCGATCGCTACATTTATATTATAAATCAGTCTTGACGGCTTTTCTGTTAAATATAACAGTTTGCCATTCACTGTTATAAACGAATCGTGCTTTGTTATTTTGGCATTTCCGTTACGGAGCAGTACGTTATCTGTAAGGTACAAAGATGGCAGTTCTTATCCGGAATATTTGAACTGACAGCAGTAAAACATTACAGATACAACTACTGGTCATGTTTACCAGTTTCTTGTCTTTAGAAATAAGCCGATCATCTCGTTTTTTATGGAACATTAACCATGGGGTTGATTTCCCGCGGGACCGGTAGTACAACAGTTACCGATGCATAACAGAATAAAGCGGTGTATGGTTTTTGAAGAACATGACTGCCTTCTATAGAGACCTTGGTAGGACAGAAGTTTCCATTTTACATTATCTTTTGTTTCATCCAATAAATTGTTTACCCAATATGGGAAACTCGAGGGACCTGTTGATTAATTAAATAAGAGGTAAATATGTGGGTCGTCTTCATAAGCGTTCCCAATCAAGATATAATATTGGAGATAACACGCTACATTGACGTACCGCTATTGCAATGCATTTTTTCCAACGATGAATGTATCTAGGTTTACTTACTGACGGCTTTGTTTGATAATATATCCATATATTTGCTTTCACACTAATATTAGTATTTCATGCTGAGAGATAATTATTTGATACGTCTGTCTATACGTGATATACCACCCTCATACCTTTATCGTCATTATTGTAAAGAAAACTAATTAATATGATTGAAATTTCCACAAATTAATAATAGAAGAAACTAAAAAGTTCTCATTTAACGATTACGTCGAACCTATGACAATTGCTAATAACTTGCATATTTGCTCACACCTGAGACATAATTGGCATAATTGAAGTATGGGAATCGTGGAGGTCTTGATAATATAGTAATAACCTCAGGATTTACATATGTCATTAGAGAAATGTTCGCCGTCAAGAAAATACAGGAAGAGATACGAATCGCATATAACTGTTGGTTGTTTGCATATATAATGCCTTGAGATCAAACATTTTTCATTTTACATTTTTTATACATAAGAATAGAGCCACAGGACAAAAGCTTTTAGATTTTAGTATTCAGACTAATGCAAAATATAGTAATTGAATGGTGCACATATTAAGCAGTATGCTATCTCAAAGTTCCACAGATCACAGTTCTTATCAGGATCATTTTAAATGACAGCAATACAACATTACTCTCAATCAGATACAACAGATGATCATGTTTACCAGTATCTTGTCTTCAGAAATTAGCCGATCATCGTGTTCTCTTTATGATCCATACACCACGGGGTTAATTTCTCGAGGGAGTAGTCGTACACCAGTTTCCGATGCATACTATAATAAAGCATGGCTGCCTTCTACAGAGCAATTGGTCGGACATAAGTTTCCATTAAACATCATCTTTCGTTTCATTCAATTAATCGTACATTTGCATATTGATTACTCGAGGGACTTGTTGATTAAGTCAGAGGAGAATATGTGTATTCTCTTCATTTCATAAGAATTTCCAATCAAGATATATTGACGTACCTGTTTTGTGAAATGAATCTGGGTCGACTTTACAGACGGCAAATTTGTTAGATAATAATTTATATATATTTGTTTTTTCACACTAGTATAAACATTTCATGATGTGATATAATTAGTTCATACGTCTGTCTATGCGCGACATATTATCCCCATACCTTTGTCGTCATTATGATAAAGAAAACTTATTAAAATGAAAGCAGTGTCTACAAATTAATAATTGCAAGTATTAAGTTCTCATTTTACGATTTGAAGTCAGATTTCTTTGAACCCACGAGAATTTGCTAATAACTTCGAAGGCGAGTATGATAGAAATGCATTACTGCTGCATCTTCTGGAGTTTCACTTCTTTATATTGAATGTTTTTGCCTACACCTGAGACATAATTGAAGCATAGGTCGTTATGATATATTGTTAACCTCAGGGTGTACATATGTCATTAGAGAAATGTTCGCCTTCAAGAAAATACAGGAAGAGATAAGAATTGCAAATTACTGCTAGTTGTTTGCATTCATAACGCCTTGAGCCTAAACATTGTTCATGCTATATTTAAGTTTTGTTAAAGCTTGCTTCTTCTCATATATATAATACATTGCTATTCAAAAACCAGATTCATTTTAATCTTACATGTAACACATTCTTGTCCAAACACTTTATTGAACACAAAAAATATACCTATACTGTTGAAAACAAGCTGTAATCTTTTCCCAAAAAAGCCGACATTTGGAAACAATTCAAGATTTGTTTGTGGTGTGAATGCTGTAAATAGAGAAGCGTATCCTTCCTTCTCATTTGCGATTCAACTGATCAGGTCATAAATTAATTTCATGAGAGGAATTGTCACAGAAAACAGGTGGGCTATTTTCAAGGTAACAATATTTTACACAAAATCATTTAATGTACGGGAACATGCGCCCAAAACTTTATTGCTTATCAAGGCTTGTTAATTATGATTATTATGATAATGGAATTCTATTAACATTTAGCAAGAAACTATATCTGTCAAAACATGCATATCGATAAAAGTATATTTATTAGGTGCATTTAATTTAAGTTCACGTTTCCAGGATTAAGTCGATATAAAACTATAACGGATTCTTAGGCACATGAACAATAAACATGCTCGATCGTGGTTAGATGCACTATGACATTGAGTTTACTAAACACAGCACGGTAGATATACGAGAGTCTGTCTGTTGGATATAATAAATGCCATGGTTTGAATTATGTGAACTTGTACGTGAGCGTATGACTAATGCATTTCATGTTATACCGGATATATGTTTCAGAAATGTGTCGTTTTATTTTCAGTGTGTTACATGTATTAATTAATATTCATATTTAATAAAATAATAACAATGTTAACCATTGTCAACACACGTATACATGCATTGTATTTTTCCAAATATGATGTTTGAAATACGCAAACAAAAATGCAAACACCGAAGTGCGTTACAATTTAACAAATGATTTAAGAAACGGAGGGCATTTAAGTAATTTTCTAACAAATCATTCTTTCACATTTAGATTATATCAAATTAAGTATCAACACTGTAGCCATCCCACAAATCACCATCATCACAATCACCACCATCACCATCATCATAATCACCACCATCACCATCATCATAAACCACCATCACCATCATCATAATCACCACAATCACCATCATCATAGTCACCACCATCACCATCATCATATTCACCACCATCACCATCATCATAATCATCACCATCACCATCATCATAATCACCACCATCATCACCATCATCATAATCACCACCATCACCATCATCATAATCACCACCATCACCATCATCATAATAACCAACATCACCATCATCATAATCACCACCATCATCATAATCACCACCATCACCATCATCATAATGACCACCATCACCATCATCATTATCACCACCATCACCATCATATAATCACCACCATCACCATCATCGCTTTCTCATGATTGGAACACGATTTTCAGACCATCTTCATTTAAGATCAGTACTTGAGCGTCATCATCATTATCATCATCTCCTATGTCCTCAACCTTATCATCACAATGAGTACCGACATCATCATAACAATAGATCAGCTGCTTATTATGCCTCCATATTTTATGTAGAGGTGGCAATTTATTTAATTTACCCTGTCCGTTTGTTTGTATTTACGTATGATGGTTCGTGTCCTTGGTCCTTACAATATAGTAAGGATTTTCACATTACTCGTACTCGTTCTCATTGATAAGTTATTTACCGTAAAGCATTACTTTAAAATTAGGAACAGTTTCCATTTTACGTAAGACAAAACACGAAAATACAAATAAAACGCAAAATTACTCATTTAATGTATGAAAATTCGCGATAATGTTTTTCTTCAAAATAATTGAACTAAATCCAGAGGAATACAATCTTCTCAATACAAACTGAGTTATGCTCTGACTGTCCTTTTACATATTAAATGTTTGAGGTATGTATTGAAAAAGTCGCTCAAAAGGCAATATGTTATGTCTGATGGCTATTATTTATTTACGATATACATGTGTATTTGACGAAATAGGTAGAGTCTGATTGCAATGCCAATTCGGCGCCATGACTTCGTATAAATTACATTACTACACATAACTATATATCATGCAAGTGTATATAAGTTGATAGCAGCGAACTGTCTACCATCGAACGCTAGCAAACAACTGAACCTTGGCGAAATATACGGTCAAATGTTTGCGCTCAACGTTTACATCCAAAAAGAGATTCCCACATGTTTTGTCCAACGACAGATAAGTAAGTTTTAAGTAGTTAACCGTCCTGTTGCGTTGCCTTCTTAAAGGGCTGCATTCCATTATTTCTTTAGCTCACATAGCAATGTTCTGCGAGATCAGATTGTAATATCATTTGACTTAATTTGCTAATTCGTTATATTAAATACCAGAGATAACTCATTCCCGTTTCGTGACTTGCTTCCAGAGAACTGTTTTACGACTTCCACCGTCATGGCAAATATTAGCATTTCTCTCGGATTTTTCATCGAGGAAACAACACGATTCAATAGTCCCTAATTTCATTTCAACGCCGCGCATTGACATTGATTTGCAATGGGTATTTTTGAAAATTACATTAGCAACAAGCAATAAACGTGAATTTACTTTCTATTCCAAAGCTCGTTATACCCTTATGAAAATCAATAATTGAAAGTCTGAAAATGTTAACGCAGTTATAAGATCTCGACAGGGTGATGATTAATACATTCTCAAAGGAGAACAAATATCATTGATATTTGCTATGGGAATAGACGGCATCATCCGGCCTGTCAGCTGAAGACAGCCGGATCTTTTAAACCCATAGCAGACAATGATTGCGTATTTTTTTTAAACCCACCGGACTTGTTGCCGAATATTTTATTAATTCACCAAAAGAAACCCATTTTACGCGATTACGGTTGCAGACAACAAGAATATTAATATGAGTTACGTCACAACACGGATTTGCATTAGTTATGTATTGCCCCGTCATAGAAGTACATAAACATTCAGACTATATAAATAAAATATATAACCATTATTGCATTCCTCAAGTGTTNGATGATAGCGATTAACTGAATAATGTGCACACAGTAATATCATTTAGTAATTAAAATAAAATTTAAGAATTATAACATAATACATATGTTAAGCAAGTATTATTGCATGTGGATTATTACAAACATTCTATTTATCAGTAAGATTCTAGAATAACAGGAAGTACAATTGATATATAATACGTACATATGTTTATTAATTGTTATTGTATGTGTATTATTACACACATAATATTTATCAGATAAATTCTAAGAATTGCAATTGATTGGTGAGGAGTTTATACAAATTATTTCATCATCATCATCATCTTCGTCGTCGTCGTCATCATCAGCCAAATGACGACGAGAATCACACTACGTTCGCTTGCAGTGGCTCACAATCAACGTTATTTCAAAAAAGTTTATAGAAGACAACACATATCGGCAAAACGGACAACGTGATGTTTTAATTTAGATATCAGATTAATGTTGAAGAAATGTTAGAGCATTTATATTTCTTTAAATGATACATATGCTCAAATCAAAAATGAGTATTTATAAAACTTTTTAATGCAAGTCACCAAGCAAAAGGTTTGTTATTTATACGTATATTTCTCCCTTTAAAATAATAATTGACAGCGAAATTGAGGATTTATTATACAACTTGTGTTTCTGATATAAACGAGTTTACAGAAAAAAATATAAGTTAAATTGTTTTACACATTTTGCTCTTAACATAAGTGATCAAACATTTTAATTTAAAAAGTTTACTTTTATGTATTGGATTATTTAAGGGCATGACTAATGTATTACTTTGATTACTATGAATACTACCTCTACGACTGATGGAATGTACGTATGTATTTGCACCGGTATTGTATTGCTGGCCAAATATGTGTCGTGTTCTGAGAAAACTGGGCATAATGCTTGTGCGTAAATTGTCATCCCAGATTAGCATGTGCAGTCCGCACAGGCTAATCAGGGACGACAATTTCCGCTTTAATGGAATTTTTCGTTTAAATTATGTCTCTTCTTAGCGAAAATCCAGTTTAGGCGTAAAGTGTCGTCCCTGATTAGCCTGTGCGGACTGCACAGGGCTAATTTGGGATGACACTTTACGCACATGCATTATGCCCAGTTTTCTCAGAACGCGACTCATATGGTATGTGTGTTCAAACTAATACGGCCTATATAGATGTCTTATTATATGACCCTTAGAAAATTATCTCTTAAGTAAAATACGGAACAACAAAACCCAACTTTTTTCAAATGCATTACATTTTATGTAACCAACAATCCTTACGTTATTTCAATCATGCTGCTTCTAAGTGAAGAACCCTGATAAAAGCTCGAGTATTTTAGTATTCGGACAAATGTTATATAGAAATTGAAAAGTGCGCAGAACGCAATAAGGTCAAATATTGATTTAAATGTATACTTATTATAGTTTTAAACTTCAGTTATTTGTGTTGCATATAACGTAAAATGTATGCGATCTTATAATATGGTGTGGAAACTGTATTGTTCAAACGATAAGACATACATATTATGTTCAATCTGATGTAAATTTGTATCATAATATACATACCGGGGTATGCTAAGGATCGAGAATAAATTGAGATTACCATTAATAATTGGCAATGTCACTACGATCACGTGATATAAATAGCCGAAGGAAAACAATACATATCAAAACAACAACAAAACTAAATGTAAATGTAATATTAAATCAAACTTTTTAAGACTTATTTTTAGTTGGAATGCCTTTAATTAACCAATAGCAAAATGTACATGCGTATCTATTCAAGTTCACCTTTAACTTTAACTTGATCAATGTCTTTAACGAAAACATAACAAAAATACTTAATACACCATATTATGATAATACGAAAACAAAATCAGAACCATAAAAGCAAATTTCCCTCGTTAGATATATCTTACCTATATTAAAGATTTATCTTTAATATAGGTAAGATATATTAACGATTTATCTTTAATATAACGTCCATATCTACTTCTACTGATGTTTTATTAATCAGTCTTATATACTTTAAAAATGGGGATATTTACTATTGACAACAACAAACCTCACAGACTCGACAATTACAAATGTAGTTATGCATTTGGTAAATGATGGTTAATCCACGTGTATTCTGTCATATAAAATAGTATATCATTAACTGTTATAAACTGCTTTATTCTTTTTGTATTTCCCTTTATGAGGTATTATGCTATCTGAAAGTTCCACATATGACACATTAAATCCTGAATATTTAAACTGAGAGCAATAAAACATTACTCTCAATCAGATACAGCTTCTGGTCGTGTTTACCAGTTCTTGTCTTCAGAAACTAGCCGAGCATCTCGTTCTTTTATTATCCATAAACCATTAGCTTGATTTCCCGCGCGACTGGTTGTACACCAGTTACCGATGCATAGCACCAGAAAGCGTTGTATGGTATTTGAAGAACATGACTGCCTTCTATAGAGTCATGGTCGGACAGAAGTTTCCATTTAACATAATCTTTCGTTTACGACATACATCATAGCAAGAGAACACTTACATGTCTGATACTCGAGAGACTTGTTGATTAAATCAGAAGTGAAGATGTGGGCTTTCATAAGCACTCAAAATCTGGATATTATGTTGGAGACAGCGAGCTACATTGACTTATCTTTGTCGTGATAAATAAGTGGGGCCATTCTATCCACAATAACAATATCTGAAGAATATGTTAAGTTGCTTTATCTGCCCTTGACCCATGTAACTAACTATCGACATCAAATTACGTGTCTTTCGTGGAGAAATGCTAAAAACAAAAACTTATAAAAATCCTTTATCAAACAGAGACCGGAAGTAAAAGGTTACGCTGCACTATTTCTTCGTTCGAGTATCTGATGGTCTGTTGTTATGCTGTCCGTTGAAAGTGTCTAGTGTATGACGGTGTTATTTGATTTAGGACACATTCTTATGACAGTGGTATCGTTGCTGTATGTGTATTGGTAAATGGTGTAAACACACCGCACGCAATACATTCTCGCAGTTTTTTTTTCTTAAAAATAATTTACATATTTCAAACTATAAATACATCTATTTGCATATTTTCAAATTCGGAGGAACGTTACTGGGGCTACTAAATTATGAAGATTTGGCCGTCTCCGGGTGGATCTAAACTGGGAATTTCTAGCTGACAGATAAGAAAATCATTATCTTGAACTCCTGTTTTGACGATGACAAAACGATCTTACTCCGTCATATCTTTCCAATATGATACCTGTGCGATCTGATCGCCATTATTCGCATTGAAGCAATAATGAAATACCAATTATCTTCACAAAACCTCAGCTGCACGGGTCTTCAGTTCTGCCCTTAACAATCTATGTCTGGAATTCTCTTTCACCGCCCACAGCAGTAACTTAAAAACAAAATTCACAAGCAGACGAAACACAAGATCGCACATTCTTTACAATATTGGCAATCAAACCTTGATAAGCACATTGTCATGTAGTATATTTTGAATCAATACACATGTATAAACTAATGAATCTGGTTCTACTTTACAGACGGCATTTTTGTTGGATAATATATCACTATATTTGCTTTTACAGTAATCCAAGCCATGGATGGCGATAGATAATTAGTTCATACGACTGTTTTTACGTGACAAATGATCCTCATAATTTTTTTCGCCTTAATTATAAGGAAAAATCATTAAAATGAAATCAATGTCTACAAATGAATTATGTAATAGGTAATAAGTTATCATTTTGCTATTTGAGGTCAGTTTTCTGTGAACATATGGCAATTTTATGCCTACAAATTAATTGTATGTATTTGCTTCCACCTGGGATATAATTAAAGCAAAGACATCGCGAATGGCTTTATACTTTATTAATAACCTCAGGATGTATAAATGTTATAAGAGAAATGCATGTCGTCATGGAAATACAGGAAAATATTGGAACCGCCAATTACTGCTTTTAATTTGCCTCCATAACACATTGAGCTCTAAAATGTTCTTGATACACAAGAGTAGAGCCGAAGAACACACCCAGGTTTGTCATTTAATACGATATTTGACGTTTGTTACCTTTAGTGAGGTTCTATTTTACAACATTAGTGTCAATATGTCCAATGTTGTTTTGAACTCAGAAGAGCAGTAATATCGTTATATGATTCCCATTGATTACATTCCATTTACAAAATAACCTTAACATAAACAGCACATGAACGATTATAAAACGCGTGATTACCAAAAGTTAATTTCTATATTTTGACATGTCTTATTTTGCATATTGTATGACTATTAATCGCGAATGTTCCTTAAAGTGATAATTATTTTATATAAATATAACCACTTTGTATACATGCTTATTAATAATTAGTTGATATTGGCAGATAAATTATCGAAACAGTGTTTAACATTAGCTGTAAATTTGCATTGTCGAAAATCGATATATATGTAAATTTTATATCAACCCTTTGTAGCGTACACAACAATTCAGCATAATAACCATTCGGTCTGCTTACGCGTTTGTATCGAAAACCAGAAGCATTCTATAACGGCAACAGTGCAATAACATTATAAAAAAGGAGTTGCAAAAATGGGTCGGCCGATTAGGCAGAAAAAAACGTGTATGCAAGGTGTGAAACTATACCACAGTTTAAACACAGTTATAAAGCCATGAAATTTCAAGGAACCCCATGTTATATTTATTTTATTAAAGCATATTCGTCTTCGTTGAATAAATATGTTTTCTTTGAATGAGAGATCGGTCATTATAGAAATGTGTATATATTTGCGCGTTTGTAATTAGAAAGTATTTATCATTGAAATGTCTAACATACTTTTGCATATAATTGTTTTAACTCGCCAGTGGGTGGATACATATTGAGACAACAATATTCCGATGTTCCATATATTGGCACACACCAGTTGCAGCATAAAAAGGAACCATCAAAATTTTAACAAAGATTTAATAAATACAATAAAATGAACACTGATATTTTACATTTTCTTAACATCTATGAATTTGGAAACATTGCATTTTCAGTTTATTGTTGAGATTGAGTGGCCTTGTTTCGTGTGAAAGAAAATATTTATCACACTCATAATGTTTTTATGGAGAAATGTTGTTATTGTGGAAGATAATACGTTTCAATTTCGGAGTCGTCCAATAAACATATACTATGATAAAAAAAGATAAGAAATGATAAATAACGTTCTTTAAACGTATTGAAAAACGCATTTAATTATAAACTAATAACATTTGTGTACGAAAATGCACTTATTAATTGTTTCGTTTGTAACATGTTCCTTTAAGTTTGTCAATTGTTTCATAAATTATTTATTTTAATATTCGAACATTTGACAATATACTACATCATCAGACCAGAGTGACTTGTCCGGATGATGACAGTCTAAAGTACCAATTTTCATGAACAATCATGGAACTTACTCATAATCATCATGCAATGTAGTATACAAAGCTATTGTTTGTAAACAGCTTGACTTGGAGGACAGTGTTCATAGTTTTTAAAGGTGTTCACAAAATGAAATATGTTTTTCGACAGATGATAAATGAATGGTTAACATAAACAATATATATTAATGGTATACACTTTAATGTCTGTTATTCCGGTACATTGTCAATTTGACTATTTGTATCTTTATTGACACTTTGAATTAAAGGCAAACCCAATTCAGGCAAACGCACTGGTACTCATTAGTCTATTGAATATGTTGAACTCTTTCTATTAACTCTGGTAAGATATTAAGTGAAACGCTAACAGCATACAAAAACAAAAACAAAAAAGATAAGACAAGTAAGTTCATACATTATCTTATATAAAGGATACATTCGTTTACAATTGCATTTTCACAGAAAAGTCCACATTTGTAAACATATCCTGAGCCGAAAAAAAGCTAACATATTGCTTATTATATGAATTATCAATCGTGAGTGCTTCGAGGCCTTTAAATATAACAGTGTATCTGTCATCTGATTGCCAGTCTCGAAATTGCAAAAACCTAGGATTCCGTTCAGCCAATATAACGTGTTTAAAGTTAATACATTTATACTGCAAAACATAAACATGTTGAAAATAAGTACTATGGTTGTTAGTGAGTAAATCAAAATGTGAACCAGCAAGCGTAGCAAAACTATCCATTAACAATTTATATAAATGAAACCAATCCTTACTTGGGATTCTTAAAATCCATGAGCAGAAAATTTTAACAGTTTTTTAAGAAAAATTATGTTTTTATATGTTGGATAAGTATAAATATAGTAAAACTTCAGCTTCATAATCAGGGTAGAATCCTTAGATTTACATGCGTTCCTTCATTTATGGCAAGGAACCAATATTCATGCGGTATGCCACAAAACAACGCCTTGGCACGGTCAATGGGGATTTTAACCTGTTTTAAGGAGCTCCAAACATCAAAATTGGCTCAGAGTAATGCACAAAACATGGACATGTATATAAAAATTGAACACATATCAACCAAATTCACTTTAAAATCAATAAAAAAGAAGTCCAAGGCACATTAGGAACTCTTTGTTCTTAAAGTGTGTGGATATGCGAGTTTAACGTCAATATGATATTTTCTATAAGAAAATCATACACGAACAAATGAATATAAACGAGAACTGTTAATTGAAACAATTAAATTATCTCATAATGGCGCCATCAATCAAATGCTGTTCGCCTCAATGAAATTTATAACGACCAAGTTAACGCCTATACCGTTATGTTGACTGTATTTGTTTTAGTACCAATTTGTTTGTGATTCATCTGATAAACAATTTGTTATATTAAATGCATCCATTTAAATGTTATGCCGGAGAAATAAGCTTCCTGCGTTATTCAGTTAGAGTTTATTCCTAAATGGATATATAAACCACCGTTAAAAAATATTTACACAATTATTATATAATATATGACACAAACTAAAAAAAAAGACACATATATCTGATACTATAGGTTTTTACACCAAGTGAAAAACAATTATACAGCGCATCATGTTTTTGGAAATATCAAAATAAATGTAAAATAGAAAAACACATTATTTTATCAAACAAACTATTCATGGATATAATGTCGCATAAAAAGATGCACTTATTACACGATAACATGAACACATTTAAAATTAAATGATATTGAAAAATGTTAAAACATAAAATAATGGTTTGAAAAAAAAATCCAATACAGTATATCTACATTTTATTATATAATATAATTAAACTGTTCATGGTAGAAGAATATTTAATGTAAGACTAGAGCTTTCTCTTTGAACAAATATATTCCGACATTAATTGTTTGTGAACTCCAATCTAACTTATCAATCTAATCAAAACTACAGCAGGCGCATAGAAAACTATTGAAACACTATTTGCACGAGTAATAATTTACGGTATCCAGGGAATCGCCGTAAAACGATTAGCAGTTAGAGGTTGTCAAATAAAAGAGACAACATTAATGTGTTCCTTCGTCATCATCACTTCATGACTTGAAGCAATAATGAATCAGCCCAGCTACAGCTATCGCATTTACACAACTTTAGCGTAATGATTAAAATGTATCAAAACATTTATCTTACTATTTTGAATGAATAATTCAGAAATCTGTGCATATTCAGTTTGTAAAAGACAACACATATTTATAAAAGGCAGCATATATTTGAAAAAAGGCAGAGTATTTTTTGTTAAAGGCTTTTGAAACATATCATTAAATTAATTTACTAACAAAACTTTAATATTTGGAATAGTTTTAACATATTATAATATCAAGCAAATCTATATAAAACTAAAACTCGCGTGACATTGGTATCGTATTCGGGACCTCTAGAAGCAAAAGCCAACTAACACTATAAGACTAAATCTGTTCAATAGTTAACGTAATTAAAACCATATAAACGTTTTTTGAGAAATCATCGATACCAGACGTAACACATTTTAAAAGATTTTTTACGATTCCGGTTGATTATCAATATTGATTATCAATAAACGAACATATATATATATATATATGTGTGTTATTTTTCTTCATCAATCTAAAATTATTATTATTATTACATGTTCTTACTCAGGAATGTTATTTTGCTTGTTTGGTTATCATGCATACATTCTTTCTTTTTAATAAATGTTTTTTTTTACTTTGCCAAACTGTGAACAAGTCCATTCCAAGTACCGTTTTGGTGAACATCTCACTAATTTACTGTAGCATTGTCACGAATCTGTGAAATATGTGCACTGACAAAACCGATTAAGAAACCAGGACACAATGCAAGCGTGTAATTTGTGTCGTGTTCTGAGAAAACTGGACAAAATGTATGTGTGTAAATTGTCATCCCAGATTAGCCTGTGCAGTCCGCACAGGCTAATCAGGGACGACAATTCCGCTTTGATGGAATTTTTCGTTTAAATGATGTCTCTTCTTAGCGAAAATCCAGTTTAGGCGTAAAGTGTCGTCCCTGATTAGCCTGTGCGGACTGCACAGGCTAATCAGGGATGACACTTTACGCACAAGCATTTTGCCCAGTTTTCTCAGAACACGCCACATTTATGTGTACAGAACTGGCCAGTATCAGTCCAATGGTGCTGAGCTATTTATTGTGAAAGGCAGCATATATTTGAAAAAAGGTACTTTACATTTACAAAAGGCATAATGTATTTTCAAACGACAGTATTTATTTGCAAAATGCAGTAAATATTTGCAAGGCAGTTTCTCGTCAGGGGATGATATATAAATGTGTACATAAGTTTCCTACATGTATAAATACACAAACAACCACACGCTGGTAATGCTCTATTGGCAGCATTTTGATAACATATATAACGTTATTTAAATGCAGAAACAGTGCGATTTGAAGTAAAATACTAGTATATTACTTTTGTAAATATGTGTATATTAAACGTCAGTGTGTGAACAACTTAACGCTTGTACGATCTCACATTCGAAAAATTTAGAACGGCCAGCGTGTAAATATGTTCTTGCCAAACAAACATAACAGCATAAACAAAACACGTGTATTCAAATGGTTGCCTCTTTAACGGAGTAAACACATCACTTACCATTAGTGTCCTTTGCAAATGATAACATATCATAGCAGATTATGAATAATTAATACTGAAATTGCAGAATAATCCTAGACACCCTGCGGAGAGCAGTCAGTCAAATATTTATGTATTGTATGTATTTATGTAAACTACAGCAATAAGGCAGCATATGGGAAGTTAGAGGTTATGCTGTATTGCTAAAAATCCTGCAAAGGAGTATATATCATAGCCGATATATTGTGCGTTATCAACGAACGCTTTGCTTAAAAATGTTTGGTCTAAAGAATGTTAGGCATGCAATAATGGTTGAATGCCTTTCTGCCATTATATATTACCAGACGACCAGAAGGCATATGCTCATTAACATACTTTCATTTTGGCGAAAGTGTCTCTGAATAACTCTTGGCGATTACGCATGCAATTAAATTAATTAGAATTAAACAATTTATCGGCAAATATTGAATTTTAAGCACGTACCCATCAAATTTACTTTTTTAAGAATGCCAATAAAGGGCTTAATTTGAATCAGATTTGATTTGAAAAAAAAAGAAAAAAAATGATCGAATTTTATTAGCTCCTGAGTCATCTTGTTTAAAAGGAAAACACATTAACTACTCAGTCATATCAGCCTCAACGAAAAACAATTGAAATATTCCAAATTATTCCATCTAACGAATTTTCATATTTTCAACCTATATAGGGCCACTCACCAATATTTTTGTTATTGTATGCATGTATTCATATATCCGTTATGTTATTTTTACTGCTTTTTGGGAATCTGTGGAATTCATCAATATGTGAACACGTACTTTTGGGACGACTCTCAACGTTTAGTTGGTATTACTAATAACAGTAAGGAAAACTTAACGTTGGTTCGACAAAGAAAAATGCTTTGATTTTGCAATGTAATTCCTTGTTCAAACTGCATAATATGCAACTTTGATCACTGAGATATCGCGAGATCACGTTTTTCAAATGATTAACGACATTTAGAAATAAGTTGCTAATGAGTTATAAATGAAAGGTAAATTCGTGATTTAGATTTTCCTGATGCCATCACCGCTTCTATTACTTTGATCAGTGATAATTATGACGATGCCAGAGCAATGATATTTTATGTAGCAATCCATATTCAATGACGCTGTAAAATAAGTCATAACATGAAATATAATCAGTTTAATTAAATACCTTGGGCGATATTTAAAAATTCCTCATAGATAATATCCTTGCATTTATCTTTCAATGTAACATCATACTTGTAACAGTGTTTTGAGATGCATCATTGGTGTTTAAGATATAAGTTTATATTGTTTCCTATACATTACACTTATATACGTTGTATTGTCTGTGTAAACTTCTGTTTATAAATAATTGTGGTTTGTTATTGCTGCGTAATAATATTTCATGTTAATTATTATTTTCTATAATATAAAATAATAGTTTCATTCATAGTAAGAACATAACATTCACATAAATACTTGAAGCAAGGCATTTCACTTATTCATACATCATGAATAAGCTGTGAATATAAATAATTTAAACAGAAAACGCAGCGAAATCCGAAACTTTGTTGAGTGTCATGTGGTCAAGTAAATAAATCATTTTATTTCGAACGCCGAAATATGATGACATCGGAAGACTGTGTATGAAGTGTTTATGTTGACAATATATAGAACAACAATTTTCATCAATACAATATTTAAAAATCCATATATTATAAATAATTGCATAAGCATCTGGCAAGGGATATATATAATTTAGTGGAAATAACTAATTCGTGTTATTTCGAACGATTTACGCGATGCACAAACAAGTTGCTAATGAATCGTAAAATAAGCTTTGTGGGGGAGATAAAAGCCTAATGATATCAAATGCAAACTTATGAACCAGATCGTTAATTTAGCACACATCTTTGAAAATTGCACCATTTGCACCGCTAGTATTTTTGTAATGCTTGTATTTGACACTAAATTCATCATTGCATCTTTTTCGGGAAATGTGCATTTATTTGAGATATTTATTTAAAACGTTATATTATGCAGTATATAACGGAAACTATGCAATCAATATTTTCTTCGCACTTTTACAAAAAATAAACCAATGTCAATTATTCAGTATTTACATTTGCACAACAAGCGCGATCATTTTGAGGACATTGGACGTATTGTCGATATAGACAATAATTACAAAAACACAATAATGTTTTAAAATGTTGCAGTAATTATCATTATTAAGAGAAAGCTTGACACCCACTATCATACATATGTAAAAAAAGTGTTCACTTAAATGTTTGTATTTTTTTATTGCTTCATCTTTTACATAAAGCCATGGGCAAGTGCAAAGCAGACAAAGAATGTAAAACGGACATACTTGAAATTCTGCAGTTATTTAAATGCAGTATTATTTGAAATAATTATATCCTCTTGATTTTGATTCACTCATGACTAAAATATACTCCTTTAACAGAAAGTAAGTTCTTCACATAGCTTAGGCAACACATAATAGACCACTTGTCTTCCACCAACGATACAGAACTAGGAGGAAGCCATGACTGTGTAATGAACATACTTTTTTAGACTTGGAATTAAACTTGGACGAATGTGTTAACACAAATCACGTGCGGCAAAATATCGTGCGCAAAACAGTTTTGCAACTGCTTATACAATAGTTTTTGTTGCAATACGGCTCTCGACATATTCACGTCTACAATATAATGTAACAGCTAAATGGATTAAGTGAATATATGTGAATTTAAAACTTCGAAATATATTTGATATATAAACAGAGCACAGTGTCAGAGTGTATGACGTTATCAACAACGATTACTATAAATAAACGACTTTATCTGAAAAAATGTAATGTCGATACTGGTAATTCGTCAATTGAAAAATGATGAATCATTTTTTTTAATCCGAAGGCTTTGACGTCGTCATTAGTACGTTATTTAGTTACCGTGTGATAATAAAAATCTAAAGCTGTTGTTTAGAACACGCCGGAAAAAGATGTTTTCAGAAAAGTACCAGAAATATACCAGAATTCGAACGTCTTAAACTAACTATATGAAAATGAATGTAAACGGCATTTTTATGTATTTGCGTCTTTTATATGTACACTTGTATATATATTTCTAAAATCAATTATGCTTGAATTTAAATATTTGTCACTGGTTCGAAACGTTTGCTCGAGAAAGAGAAATGATACTTCTATTCCGTAGTGTAATTTCCTGTTCAAACCATCTGTTAAAACAATTAAGCCTATACTACAGAATAGTTGTTTAGTATCTTTGATCATTGAGGTATCAAGAACTCGCGTTATTTTTCGTGAGTTGTTATATTCAGAAGTATGTTGCTAATGAATTGTAAATGATGGGTTGCGAGTGTGTCAGATGTGCCTAATGATATTAGCGTTGCGAACAGCGAGATCAATGTGACAAACCAAGCCATGGTTTGCATTCTATGAAACCGTCGCAAAGCAAAGAGATGCTATTGGTATCATCTTTTATTTAGCTGCGTGGGCGATGAAACTTTACAACCTTATTAGCCAGCTTTAGAACTTGCGCAACTTAATATTTTGATTTGGATGTTTTCTACATAATGTGATATATGACCATTTAAGAAAACATGTCATTTTTTAACTTGTGTCGCACTTAACTCCGCTGCTAGAGGATAGAAGTTTTGGAAAATAATAAACCACCAGATGAACATGTGAACCTGGGTATTTTTATTCTTTTGTTTCGACATAAGTGGATTTTAATAGACACAAAAGGAATGTGCACGGGGTATCCGTGTCCTATGGACAAATATTTAGTACTGTCTTTTTTTAGTTTCTTTCCAAGAAACTTTGCTATAACAGTTTTTTGATTTTCTGGATTCAAAGGACTCCTTTTTTTCAAAATTATCTGATTCAGTTGGTTACCCACCTGTCAGTTCTGCCGCTCTGGGGCGTAGCCGGTTAAGGGGTTATGTACTGGCTACTTTTTATCGGTATCTACTGGTTTGCGAGAAATTGTAAGTGTGGAGGAAAATAATGCCCCGTTCCAGAAGTTTGATCATGCGGTGCTGGTGTTGTCGTTGCGGACGTATTGCATGCCATTTTGTGTAGTTTGGTTGTCCACTCACACTGTTCGAAAACGCTTCTCCGTTGGTCCGTTTTTCTGATCATATCAACGAACATCGTATAAGGCCATTTATTACTGTTCACGTACCACTTTTTAAGCAGATTTTGTAACAGTATTTTTAAAGCACAATAGCCACATCGTCATAAGATATAGCAGCGCTCGGAAAATTGACCGATAGTTATCCGAATTGGAGAAGTCGTTAACCAATTATATCCGATTCACAAGTAATTGACAAAATGACCAACACGCTCAATGGCAATAATGGTTGTATGCCTTCGGCCATAATGTATTTCTAGTCGGACAGAAGGGATATGTCAATTACATACTTTCATTTGTGCGAAAGTGAAATAACCCTCACCACCAAATTAAATATTGTTACAATTAAGAACATTATTGTCAAACAATGTTTTTAAGCATGTACCGATGAAATGGACTTTTTGAAGAATGCCAATAAATGGCTGGACTCGAAAAAAGTAAGCATATGAGCTGAAATGTTCAGGTATGATTTCTACACACACACACACACACACACACAAAAGTTTCATCGAATTTACTTCACTACATATTCATCTTGTTAAATGCAAACATATTAACAACTCAGTCATTAAAGCCTAAAAGAAAACAAATGAAACATTCTAAACTATCCCATCATTGCGCTTATGAATTTTCATATTTTCAATAAATCGGTACAGAATGCATATATTTATATTCCCGTAATGTTATTTTGCTGCTGATTATGATTTTGCTGCTGATTATGCACTTGTGGAATTCATCAAATGTAAAAAAGTACTTTTAAGACGACTTTCAACACTCATTTGAAATTACACGTAGCGTTCATGAGAACAAAACGTTGGTTCAAAAAAAAAAATACTTTGATTTTGCATTTTAATTCCTTGTTCAAACCGCAGGAAATGCAACTTTGATCACTGAGCTATCAAATGATTTACGACACTCAGAAATCAGTTGCTAATTAATGGCAAATGATCGGTAGCTAATGCCATCGGCGCTTCTATCCCTTTGATCAGTGATAATAATGATGATGACAGAGCAATGATATGTTATTTAGCAACCTCGATTCAATGAGGTTGTAAGCAAAAAAATAAATTTAATCAGTGTAAATAAATTGATCAAATTAGCTTTATCTAAATAACTTTCGTCAGAGAAAATCCAGGTCTTGGTCTTTCAATATAGCATCATGCTTGTTTCAGTTTATTTATATGATTGCATCATTGATGTTTAATGTAAACGCGCGTCTTATTTCCTGTACATTACACTTATATACATTGTATTCTTTTTGTATGTGTTATCTGTTTATAAATTTTGTTCTTGCTGTATTATAATGTTATGTGCTACATGATATAGCAAACAAATACTTGCACACTAGTGTCATCTATAATAATATAACATTCACATAAATGCTTACAGAAAGCCACAACACTCATTCATTCATAATGAATAATCTTTGAATATGAATAATTAAAACTGCAAAATGCAGCGAAATCCGATATTTTGTTGAGAGTAACATACGATCCAGTAAATTATTGATTTCATTTTGGACGCCGGCAACGGAAGATTGTTTATGAAGTGTTTATGTTGACAACATATGGAACAACACTATTCGTAAATACCATCTGTACAAAATCCATATATTATTAATTATTGCATTAGCACCATCAAATGGTGATGTATGAAGATGAATATTTCAAAACAAGGAAAAACACATTCACATAATAACGCAAAACACAACTAACTTAATTTAGTGTTGTAAACGTTTGTCAGTTTATATGTTATGCTGGAATATGATCTTGTAAGACATAACACTGTTTTTGTCAGAATTTCCAAAAATGTGGGTAGTATTTGTAGTGTAAATCAAACCATTAAGTGATAAACAAACACCTTCAAGCATAAGTACTGTTGTCACTGAATCTCCATGGTGATCGCAAACAAAATAATGTTTGTGCTAAGTAGCAATATATTAACTTGTACAAAATGCTATGAAATAAGCAATAATGTACTTAGAAATTACAAATTCATTCGAACTATGGACAAACAAGCTGCTAATGAATCGTAAAATAAGCTGTGTGTGAGAGATATATGCCTAATGATATCAACTTCGCGATCTGAAGATGACAAGCGAAG
Organism: Dreissena rostriformis; assembly: GCA_007657795.1. NCBI lineage: Eukaryota > Metazoa > Mollusca > Bivalvia > Myida > Dreissenidae > Dreissena > Dreissena rostriformis. The sequence goes on from VMBQ01000174.1 coordinate 100,741, forward strand.
CCATGGTAATTTATACAGAATTCATAGACGAACCGCTATTGTATCACACATCTTTGATAATAGCATTCTCTACACCGCTAGAATTTGGTATGCTTGTATTTGACGCTTTAGCCACAATTGCTCGGAATATCTCTTCTGAAAATGCTGCATTTATTTGAGATATTTATATAAAACAATATGCTGTATATAACGATACATACTGCAACGGCAGCATTACGTTAATTAGACAGTGGAAAAAGACTAGAGGGACCAGTGTTGTAAATGGGACACATGCCGAAGTGCGTATAAAATAATAATAATTATAAAATGTCATTTACCTAATGCATAACAGTTATTAACACATTTTATAGAAACTATGCAATCAAAAGTTAACGAACAAATAAAAATATTTGCTTTGAAATTTTACCCCCAAAAAAACGAACAACAACACTAAATGTTGATAATAAAATATCTGGATTTGCAAAACAAGCTCTATCATTTTGAGAAAGGATACTTCTATTCCGTAGTGTAGTTTCCTGTACAAACCATCCTTTATAACAATTAGGCCTATACTACATTAAAGTTGTTTATTATCTTTGATTATTGATGTATCGTGAAATCGCGTTATTTCCCGTTATTTGCAATTTTCAGAAGTATGTTGCTAATGAATTGTAAATGATGGGTTGCGAGAGTGGCATACGTGCCTAATGATATCGGCGTTGCAAACAGCGAGATCAATGTGATAAACCTAACCATGGTTTGCATTATATGAAACAGTCACCTAGCAAAGAGATGCTATTGGTTTCATCTTTTATTAAGCGTATTCTCGACATAACAATCCTGATGATAGTCGAGAATATTTAGGTGAAATGAAAAATAAGAATTTAAGTTAGCAGTAGCATGTAAAGTTGTAAACATAGTGTGTTTTACACACATTATACGTAAAATACTCGTATACATGAAAAATATTTATTAAATCCCTCATTGCATTATAAATAACCCACTTTCAGAAGGTGGCGTGTAGTACAGATTTGCTCTTGCCCTTGAACGTCTATCCATCCGTCGTAGCATTGCGGCTTTAGGCATAAAACTGCAAAATATTAACAAGCGTGTTGCAATTTCCTTATTTTGTTTCGAATGGTTTCGAAATAACCAGAGTTATGGCCCATTTAAGCCAACATTTAACGTGTGTCGCGTTAAACTTCAACGTTTTTTCCGCGATGAAACTTTATTAACGTATTTACCAACCTTAGAACTCGCACAACTTCATGTTTTGGTCAGGATGTTTTCGACATACTCGGGTATATGACATTTTTTAGAAAACATGTCATTTGTTAACTAACGTCGAACTTAACTCACAAGTATGACTGCTCAAGGGTAGAAAATTCTGGCTTAAAATACTAAAAATGCCTGACTCTAGATATGTACGAAAATGTTATGATTATTTGGTTGATACTAAGGTCCATCTAACTGTGAATTGGTCAACGGAAATTGAACGTTTATTGCATGAAAATGGGTTTGGATACGTTTGGAACAACGGTCATGAACCACATGTAAGCACTTTCTTAAACGAATTTACGATGCGGCAGAGACCATTACATCCAATCATGGAGAGAAACTATTAACCATTCACCAAAACTGAGTGTTTATAAACATATAGAGTCATCGACAAGTCATGAAAGGTACCTTGACATTCTATGTATAAGAAAATACAGGCATTGTTATTCACAATTTAGATCAGGTTACCACGAACTTGAAATAGAAAGGGGCCGGTATTCTAATATTCCAATACATGAAAGAATTTGTAAAGTTTGTAATTCAAAACAAGTTGAAACGGAATATCATTTGGTTTTTATCTGTCCAATGTTTAAGGATTTAAGGGCACGATTAAATCCGAGAAAATTGCTTTTAAATCCCAATGTAATGAAATTGCATATATTAATGTCAAGTCGAAATAAAACTTATATTAAGCATTAGCATCGTATATTTACCTTGCATTTGTAAGACGTAAGGAGTTAATTACGTTGTAGGGTAGCTACCTATCCTTTACTACCTTTTTCAATATGTTAAACCTATACCAATTCCTGCTTGATGATGTTATGTGCACACATGCTTTTGTATATATATATAATTATGTTCTATAACTGTGTCAGGGGCCGGCGGCCTGTATATCACAATTACCCTTTGGTGATGTTGTTGTTGTTGTTGTAGAAGCATTGGAAAATAATTAACCAGGACATTGTAACGCAAGGACACATGTCAAGTACTGTCTAATTGTTAGTATCTTTCAAAGAATGTTCATTTTTTATAACATTTAATTACGCATAATATTATAATATTACATTACCCATAAAACGTGTTTTAAGTCATAACACATTCTTTCTTAATGTTGTCTCTTTGTGATTGGGGATACATAACTACCCATTAGGACCAGCAGCAGGTAATAACAAGACAGGGCATATTATGAATAATTGAAACTGAAATGACAAGGAAATCCGAGACACTGCGCAGAGAAGTAAGTCAATTATTCATTTAATTGTGTTAGGCAGAACGCCGAAATTGTGTCCTAAGGGCGGATTGTGTTTATGATGTTTTTATGTGTTGCAAAATATTGGAACGACTTACATATCTTGCATGCAGGCAGTAAAACTATATAACCGCATAACATGGGTTTTGGCGATAGCGTATCAATTGTATTCTCAACGTTTAATAACAAAATCGAAGGCGTTTGGACAAAAATATGAATGGTCAAATATGTTATACAAAGTTTAATACAGTTTAACATAGGCGTTTGTGCAAATTATTCTTAAGTTTCCCTAAAGTTTATACCCCTATGAGTCTCATAGTGAGATGAAGAAAAAAGATATTACATGCATAATTATTGCAGGTACTACACTGAAGTATTTGGTAAACTACTCAGTCTCTCTGTGAAAGCATGTGAATGTGAAGATCCAGTTTGTTCCAATCTTACATTAAGTTTTAATACGCTTCCACGCATTACTTACATACGCCTGCCGTGTATCAAATCTGGAGTGTACAACGTGATTTTGTTTTGACAGAGTATACACAAATACAGTTTGAGAGAGGGAATTCGTGAAAACAAATGAGACTGTAATGAGACAGATCACCTAGTTTTTAAACTCGTGACAAGTGATGGTGTTTGTAAACATTTCAAAGGCCTGAATGTTAGAAAGGTACCTGGGCATGACAAATGTTCTTCAAATAATGAAATCTCCCATAATTGCTACAACCATATGAAATTGTGTGAATAGATGTCTTCCTTTTTATTTCCATACAAATTGAAAACTGCGTGGATGGTAGCGATACACAAGAAAAACAGTGTCTACGTATGATAACAGCAACAATATTCCATGCAACCTTTGGGTGATTACCTCGAAAGCACTGTAAATAGCTAATGTACTAATTTGAGAACATATATTACCCTTTCATCAATGTTGGTCGATCAGGATATGGCTGCACGTCTGCATTATTAACCCATTTATGCCTAGCGGACTCTCCCATCCTTCTAAATTGTATACATTTATTTCCAAAATTAGGGATGTCTAGTATATTTATTTCTATATTTAGAATATTTTCTTACCGAAATTCCTTTAAGCAAACAGCGCAGACCCTGATGAGACGCCGAATCATGCGGCGTCTCATCTGGGTTTACGCTGTTTGCCAAGGCTTTTTTTCTTGACACTAGGCATAAATGGGTTAAAAATGCAGTATTGGTATAAACTGGTATGTATGTGGCAACAATGCTGATGGACATCTCAAGAGGCTTCGATTGCCTGAGTATTTTTGGCCTTACCACTTTCACAAAGTCTTGTTATTAGCTGTCAACTTCCTGTCAGTCACGCCATGTTTTAATGTGCTTTGAATCTATAAATGTATTTTAATTTTACCAATCAATGTAATAGTGTTTATTTCGAAAGTCAGTGTTAAAAGCTCTTTACCGTAGAGCTCATATTATCCGTTAATGTATTTATATTTCGAAGTTTATGACGTTCTTCCGCGCCTGCGGCTGCAGTATGTGCGGACCGAGGGTGTTGCAGCACTTATAATTTATTAACTTTCTATACACACGAACGAAGGGACGAATTTTTGCAAATAGCAGCAATTTCCGACTATTTAATTTTCATTTTAATATTGTCATTTTTGGTGTGTGCTTGTGGGAGGGAAGCCGAAGTGCCCAGAGGAACTCCCACCTTTGGTTACCATCAACGAAGCTCGCATACGCCGTGAACGGGGATTGAACCCGGGAAGCCTTGGTGAGAAGCGTATGTTATGTGTGTGGTGGTGCGTGCTTACATGTGTGCGTGCGCACATGCGTGTGTGCGTGCGTGTGTGTACATTCAAAGGAATTTCGAAACAAAATAAGAGCAGAGAGCAAGAACGATTTTAAAAGAAGAAACATAGTAATTTTAACATATACCCGAGGACAAGGACACGCATACAGGATACTACAAATAAAGGTTGTTTAAAATTGCATATAAAAGCAAGTTATATATTGTGCATGCCTTTACCGTCAAAAGTTGACAGAATAATTATCTCTAAGTGGAGTTATTTTCGTTTCTTTTAAATAACATAATGTCGCGGCCATGTGATTGCCGTTTTCCTTTTCTTAAATTATATCGCAAATGCTTTCTGTATCCTTTTGACAACAGTGCACCGGTGGCGATGGACAGCTTCTTGATCCATTAAGTTCTGATTTTTTCATATTTAATTTTCCCATGTTGTGTTTCGTTCCGTTGATTGAATATTTCTTCGTCTGTTTCATTATTTAAGTCTCGTTCGACTTCTATATCGACGCCGATCTCATATTTCGCATGACGTTTGATTATGTTCGTGTATAGCCAGCGGTATTATGTTCGGTATTTGTTAGCTTCGTTTCAAGTGTTATAACTTTTGCTTCCACTTGTATAACTTTACACGATATGGTTTGAACGTCATCTTCGATTTAATCGAGTTTATTTAATTTTAATTGAATGTTTTTCTGTCCTTCTTCAACTGAATGCAATGAAACAAGTATGGAATTAATCATGTTTGCAACAATGTGGGGAGGTACCTGATTCAGTTGGTTACTCACCGGTGAGTATGCCGGTCCGCCGCTCTGGGGCGTAGCAGGTGATCGTGTTATTTACTGGCTACTTTGTATCGGTATCAACTGACTTGCGAGAAATTGTAAGTGTGGAGGAAAACTATTAGTTTTATCATGCGGTGCTGGTGGTGTCGGTGCGGATGTTTTGGATGCCATTTTATGTAGTTTATCAGGATGTCCACTCACACTGTTCGGAGACGCTTCTTCCTTGGTCCTCTTTTTTCTGATCATATCAACGACCACCGGATATGGCCATTAATTACTGTTCACATACATCTTTTTAAGCTGTTTTTATAACAGTTATTGTTATGCACAATAGCCACATCGGCATAAGATATAGCAGCGCTCGAAAAAATGAGTGATAATTATCCGAATTGGAGAAATCGTAATCCGATTTAATACGATTCACTAATAATTGACATAATGACAATCACGCTCAAATGTAATTATGGTTGTATGTCTTCGGCCATTATGTATAACTAGACGGCCACAAGGGATATGGCAATTACGTACTTACATTTGCAGGACAGTGTCTCTAAATAACCTTCATCACGTAATTAAATATACAGTGTAGTTAGAATTAAGAAACTTATTTTCAACCAATGTTTTTAAGCATGTACCGATTGAATGGACTTTTTGAAGAATGTAAATAAATGGTTGGACTTGAAAGATGTAAGCATATTAGCTGAAAAGTTTAGGTATGATTTCTACAACAAAGAAATAGTTGCATCGAATTCGCTTCACTCAATATTCATCTTGTTCAAGGCAAACATAATAACAACTCCGTTATTCCAGCCTAAACGAAAACAACTGAATCATTCCAAACTATCCCATCATTGCGCTTATCAATTTTCAATTTTTCAATAAATCGGTATTTATTGAATTCATATATTTATATTTCCCTAATGTTATTGTGCTGCTTTTTATGAACCTGTGGAATACATCAATTTGTGAAAAATACTTTTAAGACGATTTTCAACATTCAATTGTAATTACACATAACGTTCATGAGAACTGAACGATGTTTCAAAAATGAAATGCTTTGATTGTGCATTTTAATTCTTTGTTAACCCTTTGCATGCTGGGAAATTTGACGTCTGCTAAAATGTCGTCTGCTGAATTTCTAAAATAAGCATTTTCTTCGATTTTTTTCAAAGAATACTATGAGAATAGCAAACAGTTTGGATCCTGATGAGACGCCACGTTCTGTGGCGTCTCATCTGGATCCAAACTGTTTGCAAAGGCCTTCAAAATTCGGTTCCATCGCTCAAAGGGTTAAAACCGCATGATATGCAACTTTGATCACTGACATATCATGAGATCGCTTTTTTTCAAACGATTTACGACATTCAGAAATAAGTTGCTAATGAGTTATAAACGACAGGTAAATTCGTGATTGAGATTTGCTTAATGCCATCAGCGCTTCTATTTCTTTGATCAGTGATAATTATGACGATGAGAGAGAAAGTATATTTTATGTAGCAATCCCGATTAAATAACGTTGCAAATTCAGTCATAAAATTAAATATAATCAGTTTAAATAAATTGATAAAAAGGGCAATATTAAAAATTTAAAAAAAGGTCATATATAATATCCATACATTGGTATTTCAATGTAACAGCTTACGTGTTACAGTGTATTGGGATTGCATCATTGGTGTTTAAGATATACGTGCGTATTGTGTCCTATACATTACACTTATGTACATTTATTGTGTGCGTAAACTTATGTTTATAAGTTAGTGTGGCTTGTTACTGCTGTATTATAATATTCAATCATATTTTCATTCATAGTAAGAACATAACATTCACGTAAATGCTCGCAGCAAGGCATTTCACTTATGCATAGATCATGAATAATCTGTGAATATGAATCATTTAAACAGAAAACGCAGCGAAATCCGAGACTTTGTTGATTGCCATGTGGTCCAGTAAATAATTCATTTCATTTCGATCGCCGAAATATGATAACAACGGAAGACTGTGTATGAAGTGTTTATGTTGACAATAGTATGAACAACAATTTTCATAAATACCATATTTGCAAAATATCAAAATATTATTAATAATTGCATAAGCATCAGCCATTGGACATTTGTGCAGATGAATATTTAAAAATAACGCAAAACCACAATTAATGAATCGCTCACTAAATTGAGTATTGCAAACGTTGGTCAGTTTATCGGTTATGTTGAAATATGTTATTATAGTTATAACACTATGTTTAACATAATTTCTAAATATACCTTTAGTATTTGTTGCCTACACTTTTAGACCATATTATGACAGACATTCTTATGACAGACATACTTATTTAAGACACACATATGACTCCCAAAATTACCATCCTCGCTGACTCAATGACAAGCACATTCTTTCATATACAACCAATACATTCTTGATTTCCCTCGGAAGTGGTTATTTCATATGGAGCCAACATACCGTGAAAGATTTACGAGCGTATGTCGTGGCTGAAATAATGATGTCGATAAACAGCGCACTGTATTTCGAACATAACGTATATTATGCATTTCTGTGATTGTCTGGCATTTCGTCACTAATGCTTTGTGTCTGTGACGAGATAACAATACAGAAACGTGTTAAACATTTGTTACTCCGCTTGTAGCGGAAGAGCGCCTATAATTCATCGACTCGTCGTTTCAAAAATGACTCTTTGATGACAACAACGAAACGAGTCAATCGTAGCTAGGCACATGGCGTGATTACAATGCATCTCTGAATTCACAAAAATAAACTGAACTGTCCATGAACACCCGTCGATAATATTTCAAACATTTATGTATTAAATATCTCATTGTTTAACAATCGAATTTTAAATGGATCCATGCAAGATTGTAGATGAGAATAACATTATGGTGGATAATGGAGTTATCATATTTATGTATTGAATATCTCATTGTTTAACCATTGAATTTTAAATGGATCCATGCAAGATTGTAGATGAGAATAACATAATGGTGGATAATGGAGTTATTATATTTATGTATTAAATATCTCATTGTTTAACCATTAAATTTTTAATGGATCCACGCAAGATTGTAGATGAGAATAACATTATGGTGGATAATAGAGTTATTATATTTATGTATTAAATATCACATTGTTTAACCATTGAATTTTAAATGGATCCACGCAAGATTGTAGATGAGAATAACATCATGGTGGATAATGGAGTTATTATATTTATGTATTAAATATCTCGTTGTTTAACCATTGAATTTTAAATGGATACAAACAAGATTGTTGATGAGAATAACATTATGGTGGATAATGGAGCAATTTTTCGTAAAAGTAAAAGATAATATGTGGAGTCCAACATCAAACACAACCTGACTGCTCATGTAACATAGGTGTCCAACATCAAACGCAACCTGAATGCTTATGTAACATAGCTGTCCAACATCAAACGCAACCTGAATGCTTATGTAACATAGGTGAAACATTACGAGATAAAAATGTACAAAGTTTTGATTAACGTAAAATCTAAATAAGCCTTAAGTTCTTTGTCTGATAGAGAAGTATGATCATGAATTAGTGACAGAAGTAAGGAATAAAAGAATGTCGCACTATCAACTAAGCAACAATAGGGAAATTTAAGTTAAATTGCTGAACAAAGCTTGTACATTGTGTATGAAACATCGAATAAATCATTGTTGGTTGGTGATATTTGGTATTTTTGAACGATGCTTTTTTGCAGAATCCACACAATGATATGAATTTTAGAAAACAAACTACAACATGAACTGTGTTTTATTCAATCCAAAACGCGTTTAGTGACATATTATTTGAAATACTTTTCAAACCCTTATCCATTTAGTGATAAACACACACTTTCAAGCATTAGTACTGTTGTAATTGAATCACAGTGGGGATAGTAAACGAAATACTGATTTTTATGTAGCAATATATTTACTTGTTCAAGCTGCTATGAAATAAAAAATAACGGACTTGGAAATTACTAATTACAATTCGTGTTATTTCAAACGATTTACACGATGCATAAACAAGTTGCTAATGAATCGTAAAATAAGCTGTGTGTGTGAGATACATGCCTAATGATATCAAATGCGATTTTATGATGACATGGTATCGTATGGAAAATCACAGATGAAGCAGACCGTCAATTTTAGCACACATCTCTGATAGTTGCATCCTATACACCGCTAGTATTTGTTCATGCTTGTATTTGACACTATAGTCATCATTGCACGGAATATCTCGTCTGAAAAGGATGCATTTATTTAAGTTATCGTCTGGTAATAAAACGCTTAAGCTGTATTTTAGAACACACCGAAAAGATATTTTCAGAAATATACCAGAATTTGAACGTTAAAGATACGTTTTAAAATCACTATTTATAAATGTCTGTACATGACATTTGTTTGTCTGTGTGTGTTATATGTATAGTTGTATGCATATTTCTAAAAGCAATTAAGCGCTTTATATAAAATATTTTAACTTTGGTTTGACACGTTTTATGGCAAAAGAGAAATGATACTTCTATTCCGTAGTGTAGTTTCCTGTACCAAACCATCTGTTATAACAATTAGGCCTATACTACATAATAGTTGTTTATTATCTTTGATCATTGGGGTATCGTGAAATCTCGTTATTTCCCGTTATTTGCAATATTCAGAAATCTGGTGATAATGAATTGTAAATGATTGGTTGCGAGTGTGTCAAACGTGCCTAATGATATCAGCGTTCCGAACATCGAGATCAATGTGACAAAACAAGCCATGGTTTGCATTCTATGAAACAGTCACAAAGCAAAGAGATGCTATTGGTATCATCTTTAATTTAGCGTATTTTCAACGTGACAATTCTGATGGTAGTCGAACATATTTTGATGAAATTAAAAATAAGAACTAAAGTAAGCATTAGCATGTAAACATAATGTGTTTACACGCACTTTATGTAAACAGCACTACACATTGAAATAATTTATTAAATCCATTGCATTTTGAATAAACCACTTTCAGTAGGGGGCGTGTAGTATATATTTGATCATGTCCTTAACGTTCGTATGTCTGTCGTAGTATTGCGGCTCTAGGGATAACACTTTGCAAAATATTAACCAGCGTGTTGCGCATTCCTTAATTAATTTCGGATGGCTTCGACATATCTGGAGTTATGGCCCATTTTAGCCATAATTTGACATGTTTAACTTGTGTCGCGTGTAACTCAAAAGGGTGTGCTGGGGGCGATGCAACTTTTTAAACTTTTTAACCAGCTTGAGAACTTGCACAACTTCATAGTTTGGTTAAGGTGTTTTCGAAATACTCGGGTATATGCCATTTTTTTTAGAAAACATGTCATTTGTTAAATATCCACTTAACGCACAAAGATTTACTGCTAAAGGGTAGAAACTTTGGACAATATCTTTTACCAACAAATAAACATGTACGTTAACCAAGGAATTTCGGTTATTTTTTTGTTCGATATAAGTGGATTTTTGAGATAAAAAAATAATGTGCACGGGGTATCCGTGTAGCACTGACACACGTTTAGTACTGTCTAATTTGCATTATCTTTCAAAGAAAANGGCGGATTGTGTTTATGACGCTTGTATGTGGCGCAAAATATGGGAACGACGTAACGTATCTTAAGGCATGCATTAAAACTATATAACCGCATAAAATTGGATTTTGGTGAGAGCATATAAATTGTATTCGCAACGCTTTATAACAAAATCGAAGGCGTTTCAAAAAAACAAAAGGTCAAATATGTTATAGAAAGTTTAACACAGTTGAAATGAGGCCGTTCCGACAGTTTATACACCGATGAGATGAAGAAAAAAAATGAATAATTATTGTAGATACTATACTGCGGTATTTGGAAAACCAAACAGTCTTTCTGTAAAAACATGTGAATGTGTAGAGCCAGTTTTGGCCAATCGTATATACAGTTTTAATACACTTCAACGCAGAGTAATAACATGCCCCTGTCGGGTATCGACTCTGAGAGTGTGAATTTGTTTTGACGGCGCATACTCAAATAGAGTTTGAGAGAGCGAATTAGTGAAAACTGTAATGAGACTGTAAATTGCTAAAAACTGTAAGGAGGCAGATCACCTTGTTGTTAAATGTGTGACAAGTGATTTTGTTTGTAAACAGAAGTCATGCATGTTAGAAAAGCGACTGGCCATGAAACATGTTCTGCAAATAATGGCATCTCCCATAATAGCTACACCCATATCAAATTGTGTTTCTAATTGTCTTCGTGTTAATATCCAGACAACTTGAAACTTCCGTAGATTGTAGCGATACACAAGAAAAAACAGTGTCTTAGTATGATAAAAGAAAACTCCAAACAATCTTCTGCCGATTTCCTCAACGAGCTAATATACTTTTTTGAGACAATAGAAAACCCTTTCACAAATGTTTATCGATCGGAATATGGCTGCAATTCTGCATTTTTAAAAATGCAGTATTGGTAATCATTGACAACAGGGCTTTCGGCTGTGGCTCCTAACGGAAGCTCAGGACCGAATAGAAGAATAACGGCCCCGTCTGGATGTGAGCTCTTTTTTGGCGACAACGCTTCGCTCCGCATAACCCGGAAAGGTTCTATGCAGTTGCTTCTGTGGTTCACATATTATTTTCCACTTTTAACCAAGATGGCAGTCGGGACTCGACCGCGCGAAAATTGTGAACACGGAACAAGACTCTTGACACTCTCAACGTGTTTGTATTGGCGTTGGTCTATATTCCTCTACATTATAATACGAAGTACAGCGTCTAGTAACAGCACCAGTGAAAACATCTACTAGACGTCCAACGATATGACAAAAGGAATGAACAAATTGAAGCGTTTGTGTCTATGTTTAAACAAATGCCATCGAATAAAGAATTTTCTATAAAACAGTTACGCATGAAGGCAATTACATTACACTTCGTGACCAGACCTTCGAATCTTGCAGCGAAAGAGTAAAAACATATGATTTGACATCTATGACCTACACACCAGTCGTTATGTCTGTTGACGATGTGAATTTTTACGCCTAATGGTTCTATGACTGTACAATTTTGGGCTTTCAAGAACGAAACTAACAGACGGGATTTTGAAATGAATTAACCTGTATCAGATAATACTTTTTTGATATTGTGGACTGTCTCACAACATCCATTGCATGGGCTGAACACGTACGAATAAGTCGCGATCGATCAAGATTTATTTCATTAAAATCTCCAAATTTTCAATCTCTGCTAATACTTTCGCCAAAACATTAGAGGAAAGATAAAACAAGCTGATTGGATAACCAAGGATACAGTGCCAAATCGTTCAGACCTGCGTTGACTGTAGCTCAGGGAATGAGACTGTGTTAAAAATATGAAAACCCATGAAGTGTGTCTCAATCACTTTGCGTATGGAAAAGTGCCAAATAAGTATAGATATAAAATTGAGTATCCACGTTTGTATAGTTCCCTGGATATTTTCAACGATATGTTACGAACAACGTCGGACTCAATCCAAACTCTATACAGCGGCTTTGTTGAATGGGTTGGTGTTGATATCGCTGACGTATCTACTGTGATGTTCGCGGAGTCGTAAATGCCGTCGGTTAAGTACGCGCGTTCGTAGCTGCAGTCGATAAAGAACGCGCGGTCGTAAGCTATGTGCCATCTTCGAAATACGCTCGGTCGTAGTTTTCATCGATGAAGTACCTGGGACCATAGCTTTCGTCAATGAAGAACATGGAGTCGTAGCTGTTGTCAATGAAGTATGCGCTGCCGAAGATGAAGTTAATGATGTATGCGCGGTCGAATCTGATGTCGATGAATAACATTGGGGCGTAGCTGCGAACGATGATGGTATCTGCTGTCGATGAAGAACCTGGGGTCGTAGCTGTCGACTATAAAAACACGGGGTCTTAGCTGCCGTCTCAATAGTAAGCGGAGCGGAATCTTTTTTGTCTTTCCACTTTGTTAAGGGGTAAGAAACTACAACACAACATTTACTCCATACATTCATACGTTCCGCTTCTTTACGAATATTACCAAGTTTCAAGTTTAAGTTTTTTATTTGGTATATCGGCAAAACGCCTTTGACCATTTACATACAAGTAAACAAAGTATAATCAAAGTGCATCAGTACAATACAAATACAATCATGCAAATAAACAAACACAAACTACAATGAAAGTGTTCAAACATTATGTACAAAAGTGTACGTATTAACAACAACATCAAAAAAAAGGAAAAGAGCAAACATATAGACAAATTGAATATAATTAGGGTTACATACAATATTTATTTAAGAAGCAGCAAATGCTTGTAATTTTTCCTCACGGAGTTTCATGGCATCAGTTATGAATCTGGCAACATTCTTAATTACTTTATTATGTTGACAAGAGAGTATGTTTTTAAATTTCGTTAAATTTGGCCAGTTTGATAGAATACAATATTTTGTTCGTAGATCTTTATAGATTGGGCAAGTTAGAAAGAAGTGATATTCAGATTCAACAACGTTTGAGTTACATAGTCTACATGTGCGTTGGTCTCTTGGAATGTTATTATATCTACCAGTTTCTATTTCAAGTTTATGGGCGCTAAGTCTAAATCTTGATAAATTTTGTGTGTGATTTTTAGTATTGATGCAATCTAAATATTTTTCATACGCGAATTCAGTCTTAAACATTCTATAGTATTCTAATTTCGGTTGGTTAAATATTGTATCGTGCCAATTTTGGATAAATTGGTCTTTTAATCTNTCCCTGATGTTTAACACATACAAATAAAGTATAGAGGTAATGCTCAATCACACCTACAGGTTACCACCATGTCAAAACAATATTTAAGCCACGTTCGAGGGACAGTGCTTAAAGTGAACTTTAAGACTGGATCTCCAGGCAAATGTCTTACTGCAGCCCTCACATGTGTAGCGCTTCTCCTCATGCTTTCCGCGCTGGTGATATCGAAGTCTATACCTATGAGGGAACGTCGCATCACACTTATCACATTTAAACCTTTCAAAGGAGTCCTTGTTTTTTATGCATGTCTTTAAATGACGACTCAATGATCCATGAGATGAGAATGATGATTTACAATGAGCACATTTGTCTACCGGTACCTTCAGGTGCGTTGCGCAGTGAAACCTATACTGCACACTTTGATTGAAGGTCTTTTCACACAAAGAACATTTGTGTTTGAAGCTGTTACTGTGTTTAGATTTAATGTGTAAATTAAGACCATATTTAGTTTTATAGTTTTTGCCGCACGTTTCACACATCAACAGTGGTTTCGACGGAATCAGATCCTTGCATGTTTGTTGCTGTACTTCACCTACAGATGTACTTGTACTCGTCTGGGCAATGGTATGCTGCTTTGCAGGAGTGCTTGTTCGTGGTCCAGGTGTATGCCATCTGCATCGTTTAATGTGTTCGACCTGTCAGTGGAGTAATACCCACACTGACACGAATGCACTGCGTGGATGCTCTCTTCAAGCCCAGAAACATCCAGCGACTCATCTTTTTCTGAGTTTTCGCCTAAAAATGGTATTTGCAACCACTACAAAAATAGCAGTTTACTGCATAGGCGTGGTAAAATGGGTTAAACATTCAAATGAATTAACATTCAAGGGAATGTTTTCACTATACTATTTATTTGATTAAAATCAGTTATCATACTAGTGTTAAAATGCCAATACGTTGCAGCTATTCGCCGTACACGACTTTAACTATTCGCCGTACACGACTTTTGCCATAAACAACTATTCGCCGTACACGTAGTACTACAGTTATTTTAGTTTAACAGATTTCCACGAACAATAATCAAACCAAGACCAGAACTAGCGTTAAGATGGTATATATTGTCTATAAGAATAAGAAATCAACCCCATACACGATGACAAACCATGTAATCATACAAGAAAAGCTGTTTCTTCGAGAAGTACCAATTTCAAACCGGTACCAAGCAGTCACAAATTTGTGTAAATAACGCTTCATCAATACGAATTGCAATATAAATACACATTTTTAAACATATTAATCTTTCTGTTAGATGCCTGACACGCACTGGTTATCCAGGAGCGAGTAATTATTAGAGAATTTAGATGAATACTCACTGCTCTCCATGGTTGGTTGCGTTACTTTCGCTTTCGCTGGTATACTATTTCCTGTGGTGATGATAAACGGTGAGTATGTTATTTGTGTGTTTCATAAATGCCAAAAAAAATAAGAGACCATAACTTGCATTATTTTTATCTTAATTTTCACATTATTCGAATATTCTGACATTTGTTTCAAATTTTATATGAAAATATTATTATTATATTGAAGAATGCTAAAACATCTAAATACTCATCAAATCCGTTTGTTTTTACACAATAATCTTAATCTTTTTAACATGGTTTGTTAGTTTATAGAATTCAAAGGTGTTCTTTATTTTTACAAAGGTGCAGATTAAATCAATTTAGATATTAACGACCCGTGTCAAGTAATGTGTAAATCAATATTTAACAAAGGTGCAGATTAGGCAAATTACAATATTAACAACCCGTGTCATGTAGGTGTTAATAAGTATTTTAGGTGTTGATAAATTGATTAAATCATGGACTACTCAATTTTAAGACGAACCATAATTTGATGCAAAATTTGTTAATATATAAGTATTTTATATGTATGTTGTGTGTTATGTTTTACTAGAATTCAAGAAGAAAAAATCAATCATAACGTAACTGTCGGTTTTTGTCTCCATTTTAGCTAATGTCATCCTACCTAATCCTAAAGACAACCTGTTAGTCTATGCCAAAATATAACTTTAATTGGTCAACGAGTACCTGCAATAAACATAAAAACATCTAATATATGCAAACAACCATCGCATTTATTTTTTTCATAAAGAACAAAAATTAAAAAGGTACGAGTTGACCAATCTGAAAGATGACTAAAGTACGAGTTAACAAAATCGGGTACGAGTTGACTAGGGTACGTGTTGACTTAGGTACGAGTTGACTGGCATTCGGCAGTCATACCGATTTGCTTCCGGTTGAAATAGAACATGCGTATACAAACTAAAACACTATATATCCCATTGTTTCTGAAGATCACGACAGCGAGTATTTGGAAGAAATAAATGACTGATTTTAGCGCTCAAAAAAGTACAAGGACAGTGTGGCCAGTAAGTAGGTCATATTAAGTTTTAAGTTGTTTTGGCTGACATGATGTTTATTCGTACTGTACTTAAGTTCGGATATGATTAGTCAATATTAATTGCCGCCATAGAGTCTTTTGATGATTTTTGCTTTGGCAGACTCTCGGCGCCAAAAGTCCACTCTATCTTTTTAATAGCGGGAGTTCCGACACGAATTTCGGTCGCATCACTCCTGAATTTAAATACACACATATTTGTGACTATTATGAAAGAACGTTGCCTAAATAGTCCATATAAACGGACTCCCTGAGAGCCTATGATAATTTTTGCTTTGACGGCTCTGGGAGTCCATATGCACCCCTTCATAAACATGGGTGCAGTGAATGTGAGCTCGACATCTAACATCGCTATCAAACTGGAGGTTAAATTCAACTATGTTAGTAACTGAGCTCGAACATTGCTATCAAACTGGAGGTTAAATTCAACTATGTTAGTAACTGAGCTCGAACAAAAAAATTAAGTGTGCAATATGCACACAACAGTAAGAAATGAAATTGGAAATAAAAATTATAACAAGAAGAAGAAGCAAAAGAAGAATTATAACTACCTTTTACAATACAAATAGTAGTTGATTACCCCAAAAGTAACAGGTACGAAATATCTATGGTACAGATCATCGATCCCACTGTAACAAATTTATTCGATACAAAATTCCAAAATGGTTGCCTTTGTGAAAATGATAGTTCCATGTCTATGATTTCGAATGAAATACAGGTAATTTTTGTGATCTAAGTTCATATTTTTCAAACAACGGTTAGATTTAAGATATATACACTTGTAAATACTGTAATTCCCATAAAAGTATTGTATTTATTTTTCGTTATGGTTTTTACAGACCGGAGTTTCAGCGTTCAGATAAATTCTGAACGCGAATTATTTCAGCTAGATATGATAACACGCACAGTTACTGATGCTCGCTTCTTTGACATTCGAAACGCCCAATTTTTTAGAACTGCGGATGCGTCGAAAAAAGTATTTGTCCATTTATTTAACGTCTTAATAAATATGTTTACAACTAACAGACTCCCCGAAAGCTCCAAAAAGTGTTAAGACATTGATTGGGTCCACAAAGTTTTGGCAGGTTGTCAGAACCAATGCAGGGCTTCCGCTGCCATTCACAATTGTTTCCAAATGTTAAAGTTTTAAATCAGTTTGTGAAAACAGATTTTATTACGCACCATTATAGAAAATGAAAGTACAGATGCTTTACAAATACATGGACGTCGTAAATATTTAGGTCAGATGCTCAATTTGCTATGAATAACTTAGACATGACCAGGTACTCCGAGAGGTAGCTGATACACTTGAGAGACANAAAATAGTCCGTTCTGAGCCCATCACAGAGGTGAATGTAATATAACCGTCGTGCAAGAGATTGATGAGGCCTATGTTGAAAGGGCCCCTTTCCGCTATTCAGTCATACCCGAAGCTAGTCAACTCGTACCTAAGTCAACACGTACCTTCGGTCAACTCGTACCCATTTTGGTCAACACGTACCCCCAATAGTCAACTCGTACCCGATTTGGTCAACACGTACCATCCTTAAAATTATTTATATATATCAAAGACGTAAAATATGCTTTTATATGTTTTTGATATGAATATAGGTTAAAACAAAATCTTGCTTTTGTTGTTTTTTAAAGTAGACAAGTTCATTATTTTTCACACGTGTATAATCAGGGATGTATTATACATCCCTGGTATAATTATAAACGACGTGTTTTTCGTGCCTATAACTGACACGTGCTGTAGTTGTCATCTAAATACTCATTAAATCCGTTTGTTTTTACACAATAATCTTAATCTTTTTAACATGGTTTGTTAGTTTATAGAATTCAAAGGTGTTCTTTATGTTTACAAAGGTGCAGATTAAATCAATTTAGATATTAACGACCCGTGTCAAGTAATGTGTTAATCAATATTTAACAAAGGTGCAGATTAGGTAAATTACGATATTAACAATCCGTGTCATGTAGGTGTTAATAAGCATTTTAGGTGTTGATAAATTGATTAAATCATGGACTACTCAATTTTAAGACGAACCATAATTTGATGCAAAATTTGTTAATATATAAGTATTTTATATGTATGTTGTGTGTTATGTTTTACTAGAACTTAAGAAGAAAAAATCAATCATAACGTAACTGTCGGTTTTTGTTTTCATTTTAGTTAATGTCATCCTACTTAATCCTAAAGACAACCTGTTAGTCTATGCCAAAAATCCAAAATATAACTTTAATTGGTCAACGAGTACCTGCAATAAACATAAAAACATCTAATGTACGCAAACAACCATCGCATTTTTTTTTTTTCATAAAGAACAAAAATTAAAAAGGTACGAGTTGACCAATCTGAATGATGACTAAAGTACGAGTTAACAAAATCGGGTACGAAATGACTAGGGTACGTGTTGACTTAGGTACGAGTTGACGTATTCGTCATACCGATTCTTTCGCTATTCAGTCATACCGATTTGCTTCCGGTTGAAATAGAACATGCGAATACAAACTAAAACACTATATATCCCATTGTTTCTGAAGATCACGACAGCGAGTATATAGAAGAAATAAATGACTGATTTTAGCGCTCAAAAAAGTACAAGGACAGTGGCCAGTAAGTAGGTCATATTAAGTTTTAAGTTGTTTTGCTGACATGATGTTTATTCGTACTGTACTTAAATTCGGATATGATAAGTCAATATAAATTGCCGCTATAGAGTCTTTTGATGATTTTTGCTTTGGCAGACTCTCGGCGTCAGTCCACTCTATCTTTTTAATAGCGGGAGTTCCGACACGAATTTCGGTCGCATCACTCCTGAATTTAAATACACACATATTTGTGACTATTATGAAAGAACGTTGCCTAAATAGTATATATTGAGCAAAATATATTGAAATTTACCTGTTGATAAACTATATTTCAAGTTTGTTTCATCCAATATAAATCCTTGCAGTAAAGGTTCATGTTATCTCCCTTGGTGAATGTGAGCTCGACATCTAACATTGCTAACAAACTGGAGGTTAAATTCAACTATGTTAGTAACTGTGCTCGAACAAAAAAATTATTGCAATTTGCACACAACAGTAAGAAATGAAATTGGAAATAAAAATCATAACAAGAAGACAATGAAAACAAGTTTCCTAGCAAATACGTAATAAATAGATAATTTTGTTAGCATATTGCTTTACATTTTATGTTAAGCAGATAGTGCAGTGCTTTACTTTACAAATTGTTGCTTGCAAATCGATCGCTTAAAATATTTGTTTGAGATGGCGGACATTGTAAGATTTTCGGAAAGTAGCGAGGATTTTTCGTCAGTTACCGTTCATGTCCTCGCCATCACCAGCCAATCAAAAATCAATAAATAAAAAACCTGGCACAATCGGTACCGAGCCAAAATTTCCGGAATGCAGAGGAAGCTTTAACTATAGGAAGCTATTTCGGACATGTTACTAAGTTCGGACACGAAAAAAGCACTCGACCGATCGGGCTACCGACTTGGAATTTTCACTCGACCGACGCAAAAATCAATCGACTCGGTCGTCGGTCGAGTGGGTTACGTCCAAGACTGCAAAATATTGGTGAAGTGCAACCTAACGGAAATTGGGTCAGTTGTCTCCCTTTTCCAAGATGGTGGATACATCGTGCGAAAGATAATCAAAGTCAATAAAAAGCAATTATTTCTTGCTTTAATGGTACAATTTGCACGAGTTTGTGGTTAAGACAGGTAAACGTTGATAAGTTCTTGCAGTTTCAGTGTTCCTTAATCCTTGCATTGCTGATTAAATTTTGCACCCATGGACAAGACACGGCGCATTGCAACTCTTAGCAAACCTTTGGTTTGTAAAGCTAAGAGTTGAATTATTGCAACTAATTGAGTAGATGCTTATTGAACAGTTTTGTAAGTTGATCTCTCTAGACTCTATAACAAGTATTATTACCGGATGGAGTGGGTTAGGTCCAAGACTGACATAGTTACAAATGTTACAGAATTATAACTTTAATTCGGGCTAGTTAAAATTGATTTGGGCTAGTGAAATTTCCAAGCTGGTAGCCCGATCGGGCTAGTGCCTCAAAAAAAATAATGCCAAGACTGTTTTGTGCATCGGGTTATGTTGATGTAACCCAAGCTGATGACAATATAAATATTCGTCACAAAATACCCTGTTTCAATTTTCAAAACATAAAAATGTCAACGAGAATAGTGTGTTGAAACATCGTCGTGTTTTTTAGGGTGCATGCAAAGGATAACGTNCCAGGATGTGGGAATAGTTGGACAGGCGAGAAAGCTGGCCATTAAGAAGGCATCACAGGCAGCAGAAAGAAGCTCCAGCTGGCTGTGGCTAAGGAGGAACGCCAGTAGCTGGAAGCCATCCACTAATGGGTAGTGTCTGATCAACACTGCCGCCCGCCACTTAGAGCTTGTCCTAGGTTTAAAGGGCGAAACAAGCAATGACAAGTGGTACCTAGCTGACGACAGTAGTGGATAGCAGTTTATCTGTATTGTACAACAGACTGTTTAGCTCCTCCGTCCTCCAGGCGCTTGCTAACTTCGAATGAATAAAATCTTCGCCACTGTACGATAATTATTTCCGAAATTGAGCAAAGCATTTTCGACCGAGACTTGTTTCGTACGCATCAAATTTAAAGAATAAGCAAAAAAGTCCAATTGATTGCGTTTTCAATACGCATTATATTGAATATGCTTGCGTTTTTTAACATTTTAATAGGGTGAAAAATGCTGACAATTTGTCATACTTGATAATTAATTTGCGTTTAACAAGTATGGTGTCAATGGATGCTCTCACGGTTTGACAGGGTACATAACAAGCTTGGGTGCTGCATATTAATATTATGATTCATTACTTTAATTATTGCGCTAATCAAAAATTTAATTAAATGTTTTTATTTAATATCCTCACAAATATTGTAGTGATATGTGTTACGATTCTTTATCTTTTGCTTCAAAGTTATTGAGATAAATTTTGTTAACACAGTTCACCTGGCTTACATGTAGCGTGTTTTCCATGATTTGCTCTGATATAAGTTTGTTTAATTCAGTTACATGAATTATTTGTTAAGTCTTAAAAAATCCATTAAATGGTCGGAATGATTCTTTCTTGGTAAACCATTGACCAACTCTTAAAATATGTCGGTCTTGTCCGTCTTAATTTCATTTTCAATTATGTAGTAAAGTAATCCATGTTTAGTATTATTCTATCCACAAGAAATTATTTTTGACCAAATACATTTTCTTTATAAAATTGTTTAGGCATTTAAGCGGAAAAAAACTGGCTACAGTAAGGAGCATTGTTCAACTCATAAAGCTGTACCAATCAGTGACACAGTCTAATCGTGTGACAGTAAGGGACATGCTTCTGTTTAAAAAATTAAAGCGCTGAAAAGGGGTCAGGCGAGTGTTTTAGAAATTATGCTCCACCAATGCGAGTTGGCTAGTGGAATTTTAAAACCGGGGCAATAGTTATTTATTTTTAGTTAAAATACCAAGGTCAAGCCTATACTTGCTGTGCAAGTATTATATTTCTCTGATTTATCCTGGATATTATTTATAATAGTCTATAGTAGTGGCATCCCCATCAAAATGGTCTTTTATATCATGCAGTATTTCCCTAATACTGATTTGGCTTCTGTTTGTATCCATAACCTGGCAAAATTCACACTTAAATTGAAAGCAAATGGCCAAGAGGTGAAACAAAATCTAAATAAGGATGTAATCAAATAAATGTATACATAAGTATACTGGTAAATTATCAGGGAAGTTGATATTTAAGTGATGTATTTGTCTTTTCAGGTTTAATGACAGCTAAAGAGATGAAACTGGTGAATTCCAACTTGATACCAAGTTAGTACAAGAATGTCTCGTGTGACGCAGGAGGGCAAAAGCTATCACAATGAAATTTTAAAACCTAGAAAAATAGTTAATCAAAATGTTGTTTATAGGTTGTACCACAGAGAAACTCATATTGGTGCACCAGGAACGCATTTTCATAAAGCCAGAATATTTCACACCAATGTATTTCCAAATTTCACTGTTGTGAATGTTGAGAAACCACCGTGTTTTCTTAGGAAGTTTTCCCCCGATGGAAGGTACTTCATCGCCTTTTCAGCCGACCAGACCTCTATCGAGATTTACAGCTTTGAAGGTTCCGCTGCAGCCGAGACTCTGATGCGAAATGTGAAAGGAGACATTGCTGCCTCTAGCTCTGACGCAGAGTCTAATGAGATCAAAGCAAAGTTGTTTGAAAAGTTCTTTAAATTGAGGTGCACATCACTTGTTGCCACAAATGGAGGCCACCTAAATCGGGAGTGTAGCCTTTTCACTGATGAAGGAAAATTTGTAATAGTTGGTTCTGCTCAATACGTCCCTGAGGAGCCACATCCGTTGTTTTTCGATACGCACCGAAATAATGAAGCAGTGAATGCCACCCCTCGATCACCTCTGGAGGATTACTGCCTCCATATTGTGGAACTAGAAACTGGACATCTGTGTGATTTTAGAAGCTTCAAGTATGATAAAATATTTTTGTCCCACAACCAAGGCTTGTACTTGTATAAAAACACTCTGGCTGTATTATCTGTGCTACAGCAGACAATTCACATATTTCACGTGACTCCAACTGGTGAATTTATAGACGTGAGAAGCATTGGTAGATTCTGCTACGAGGATGATGGGTTATATTTTGATGTCTTTCAAGAATCCATGGGTATGGTATGATAGTATTGCTGCTAGACAACATATTTTATAGTTCTTATATATAACTTTTCATTCATTGTATAATTATTGAACCCCTGTAGGGAGGGGGTACATTAGAGTCACTCTCTCAGTTTGTTAGTCTGTTGGTCTCTCTGCATAAAATGTTCTAAGTTTGTGGTACCATTAAGTGAAACTTCAAATATGTGATCACCATTAAGTGTAGATGAAAGAGTAAGACTCTTTTCATCTCCAGTGACCCTTAAATTCCTATGTTGTTTGCTATTGAACATAGCTGAGTCCAACAAAGGTGTGCGGGCGATCTGTCTCTATGCCTGTAATATCAGGGAATATAATTAATAAATTGGTTGGTAGAAGTTCAAGTAAAAAAAAAAATATAATTCTTTTATATTTTTTTTACATCTTTGGACTTGAATCGGCAAAGTGTTGATTAATTTTTAAATTTCACAGCAAATGAGAATGATTTTGGATGTAAGTTTCATTGTTTAAGTCACTGGTTTGTTTTGATTTTCTCCTTATCAGGTCGAAGTTCGCAGTCACAGTACATGGAGAAGACCATGAACTCTTTAAAACACCGCTTGCTTGTGTTCTTGTTCATGAAGGCCAAACACAGTGGGTCTGCCTATGAGCTGCGAAAGTTCTACCAATACTTTGAGCAATTTGCTGCTCTAAAAATGTGGAAAATGCAGCTGTTGGACGAGGCACATTTACTGATCAAGTACGCCAGTGAAGATGTAGTTACTCTGAAGATTACTGACCCGAACTCCCAGCCTTCGTTCTTTGTGGTGTACAACATGGTGGACACTGAGGTCGTATCAGTGCACGAGAACACGAGTGATGACTTGTTGATGCTGTTTGAGAACTTCTGTGACATGTTCCGCAACGCCACACTTCACACTGAGGCCCAGTTCACATGTTCGTCCTCCAGTAATCTGTACGCACGGCAGATACAGCAGAGATTCAAACAGACCATTATCAATGCAAAGTTTGGTGGAAACACAGGTAGGTCAGTCATTACAGGTCTTAAACGTGCGGCAACCATTCATATTTAATAAGGTTTCTAATCGCATCTGAACAGATTTCTGCTTTTGAAACTTGTTTTTTGTTTTTTGGGGTATATGATATTGTCTTGTCTGTGAAAATGCTTTAGGTATTTTCCTGTTATTATAGAATCAATGGACAATGTCACAAGGTTAGATTCTTGTTGATAACTTTTTTAGTTTTCCTTTATTTTAGTGGAAATAAACAAAGGAACTGAAGTTTCCTTATTAACACTTTTTTGAGACATATGAATGTTGTCCATTGTTTATAATATTAAGCAGTAGGATTTCTGAAATTTCTGCAGTGGTGCATCATATTCAAGCATTTCTTGTGCAACAGTTTAAAGTTTGTTTTGGATGTTTACCTTTGGAATTACAAATTTCAATTCACATTCACTACTCATAAGACTTACAATTCATCTATTTTCCCCCCCCCCTCCCCAGAGGCCGTGAAGCGGTTGCTGGCCCAGCTGCCTATCAGTGCCCAGTCGTACAGCAGCAGCCCTTATCTGGACCTGGCCCTCTTCAGCTATGATGATAAGTGGGTGTCCGTTATGGAGAGGCCCAAACCATGCGGAGACCACCCCATCAGGTCAGTACATGGCTAGATGGATTTTGGCATAGCAGACATATGGGCCTCGCTCTGTGAAAAGGGGGTTTAATGCATGTGCACATGCACAGGCTAATCAGGGACAACATTTTCCGCTTTAATGATAGTTTTTGTTAAATGAAAGTCTCTTCTTAGCAAAAATCAATTTTTGGCGGAAAGTGTCGTCCCTGATTAGCCTGTGAGGACTGCACAGGCTTATCTGGGACGAAACTTAAAGCACATTCATTAAACCCCCTTTTCTCAGAGCGGGGCCCATATTTATATCTCCACATGGTACTGAAAACGAATGTCTCGTTTCTTAATTGATTCATTGATTGATTTATTGATTGATTGATTATTAAATGACACTTTCAAAATACTGCTCTCTTCACCATTATGCCACCCATTATGATAGTTAAAGCTGCTCATTAATCAGTGAATGAACTTATATGTTATTGAAGAGAATTGTTTATTTATAAGTATTTTTTTTTTAGTTTAATAAAATAAAGCCTGCATTTCTTGAGGGTGTTTTTTTAAACACAAGTTGGACAATAGTATTTCCTCTTCGAGGCTTCTCGCGATCATAGAATGCAATATTAAGACATTATTAAGGCCCACTCATTGAAGTTTTTGCTACTACTACTATTAAGAATTGCAAAGTAACCAATAACAACGTACTCTGCTATATTTCTAGGTTCTATGCGCGGGACTCAGCCTTGTTGAAGTTTAAGATCTACGCAGGTGTCACAGGCAAGAACCCTCCGCCAACAGCGCGGCGTCTAGTGGCCTTCACCTTCCACCCTAGTGAGCCATTCGCCATCAGTGTGCAGAGAACCAACTCAGAATACGTGGTCAACTTTCACATAAGACATGTTCATGTGCCCAAATAATCACCTACATGCTAGTGTTTTATTTAGGGCAAAGATATCAAATAGATCTCTGTGCACACTGCAGTGCCACAATATGCAGCTACAGTCAGACTAATTATGCTCATTAATATATTGTCATCAATATCTGTATAATATATAATGTCTATTTCTTTTGAATGGACTGTTATATTGGAATACTTGTTTCTGGGTTAAACCTTTATAATTAAACATCTTTGTATTTAAAACCTAAGGCTTATTAAAAAGGTCTCGAGAGTCCATTTTGTGGGTAAAACGAGTACTTGGTTTCTTTGCAAGATTGAAAGAAAGCTCAAACAATAGGGATCAAACCCTTGATGTGGCTAGGCAGACATCATATCCACTACACCACTGTAACCTTTTTTATGCCCCAGAAGGTGGGCATATAGTGATATAGTCCGTCTGTCTGTCCATCTGAAATTTTGTCACACTTTGCGTTAAAGTTTTGAAAAATGTGGAAAAACACTGCGTTTAGGTTTAGAAAAAATGTGGAAAAAGGGGCATATGTCATCCTATGGTGACAAGCCTTGTTTCAAGATACTGTAGGTAAAACTATTCAAATTATTATTTCTATTCGCTCCACCAAAAATATTTTAATAAATCTCTTCCTATCTTGTCACTTAATCATTTAATCTGCGTGATTTTAAATATTACATTTTAATTAAATCTTTGAACCTGTGGATAAACAAATGTATCGGTATATCAGAACATAGAGCAAAATAGGTTTGTTTGATATCATGGTCTGCTTAAGTCAAATATCACTTGTATATAATTTGTTTATGAATTATTTGTACTATTCCCTATTACCTAATGGACGAGTAAAAAAATAATTTATATCTAGTCAAGTGTTTTGCATGAACTTTTTATATTGTAACCTTGCAGATTGGTTCAATGATTTTGCCAGCATTTGACACATATTGTGCTATTTTCATTGTCGGTATATTATATGTTCCTTCATTTTTGTGTCTACAGAAAAAAGCTTGTGAAGCTTTATTTTGTTTAATTGTATTTTATGCCATAAACCGTGTTTCATAGGCGACATTAAATTAATGTCATATGTTACTATATCATGTTGTTTATTAATGAATTGTTATAACATTTATAAGAACTGTGTTTTATTGTGTTTCACAAATTAGGAAAAATATATTTATACAAGTTTTATGTTGAAGCAATTAACGTTTATATGAGTTTTTAGGGTAACTGTCACCTATTTTGATAATAATAATTTTCGTTGATGATGCAGCCAATGCGATTGTACAAATGTGACCACTTAAAGCAAAGGAGATTCAACACTCACAGTCTGTATATGCCCTACAAGTATGGGCATCTCTAAAACGGCAACATATCATGGCAAATAAGAAACAAAAACAAGATATTAAAGCAAACTATAATAATTTAACAATTAATGATTAAATGCAATGTTTACTAACAGTATTCAACACTATTACAGCTGCCGTAATGGACTTTATTTGAAGGGGCGTTTGGTCCACGATTATATCGTGCAACATTTCTTATACCTTAGACATTACAGCTTTGTGTTTGCACGTTTATACAAAATGATAACAAAAGCACTGATTTGTTCCAAACACTATATCCCTAAAAATCTTACTAGGATTCATGGGCAAAATTGTATGAACCATTATTAAATCCAATGTATCTGTAACATATGTGGCGTGTTCTGAGAAAACTGGGCAAAATGCTTGTGCTTAAATTGTCATCCCAGATTAGCCTGTGCAGTCCGCACAGGCTAATCAGGGATGACAATTTCCGCTTTGATGGAATTTTTTGTTTAAATGATGTCTCTACTTAGCGAAAATCCAGTTTAGGCGGAAAGTGTCATCCCGGATTAGCCTGTGTGGACTGCACAGGCTAATCTGGGATGACACTTTACGCAAAAGCATTTTGCCCAGTTTTCTCAGAACACACCACATTTGATCCCATGAATGCAATCACAGTGACAGAAGGTTGGAAAATCATTTATGGCATTATGTAAATATTCATAAAGGATAATATCAAAACAGTCACACGAATTAAATAACATGGACAGTGTTATATAAATCAGGACAACTCAAGGCAGTCATACTGGTTGTATTTGCTGCTTAATTGTGTTGTATACTAATAATAGATGATAATAAGTTTGCTCACTTACCACACCATATTAAATAAATCCATGTAAGGATAGTAATACAATTGATGGATGCTTCCTAATTCGCATTGTCATGTCATAAATGCAACGAGGAAGCATAACGATTTTAACAACTATGTATAATTATGTTCCAATCAAATATAACAAATAAAAGTATTAGAATACAACGGTTATTTGTGTGTGTATCCTAAATAAATAATTGTCCATGAAGTAGCATGGGGCGTCATGAAGTTTGCCTGATAAGCTAGAATGAGCACTATGTATGATATGCTCAACCAAGTAATCAAGTAATGTGTATCGTCTTGTGATTAAAATAAATATATCTATTTTTTTTATAAAACCCAGAGTAAACATTCAGATGGTATTTAAATTCCATCTATTCTTGACGTTCACAACTCGAGTCATTTAATGTAACAATAATGTTTCATAGATTGCTGTTTTGATGTGGAATACATTTTCTTCATTGCTCGCAATATACCCAAAGCAAGTCTTTCGGGTTCAGACTTCTTAAATTGACTTTTTATTTATACCCATAATTACACTGTAACGCGAATCCTATAGGTGAACCGCGAAATGAGCTATATACACTCTGGGGGAGCGACAACGTCGGACCTTTATGACAATAGAAAACTTAGAAATTCTGAAGTGAGGGGCATTTATGAATATACTCATCAACATGTGAATGTATGCATGTTGGTATTTTGTACAGTTTATTTCTGATATAAGTGGACAAGGACATTCTTGACCTGTTAGCGTGTAATTCGAAATATATTGAATTAAAATAAATTAGTTCACCTATTGTGTTCGTGATACATAATGAATCTATTTGTACTAGCGTTATTATGAAATGTATTTTAATATTTTGAATTTAATTAAAGCAAGCTAAATAAATCCACTGGTATTTTGTATAAAAAAAAACAGGGAATATAAAATTGAAATCATCAAAAGAGATCTTCAACTGTCAATACGGTCCTGTAAGATTGATAAAACAAATCAGTAACAAACAGACTGGTGATTATATAAACAGTTTAATACTTGCGTGTACTATACATGTACAATTGTTTTGACTATACAAGTAGTTCTGACTACATATGGTAAGTACGTACTTCATATGGTTTGTTATGAAGTAAAAGAGTGCAATACAACATTATACTGTTACTTTCGATTCATATAGACATACATAAGTATACAACGATTTATACATAAAAGAGGGCCCATAGGTACACAGGACCCTCTTCTGAGGTCAGTCATCCTGAGAGATTTAATACATTTCGGGGGGGGGGGGATTTTGGGCATAGGGGACCGCATGATTTAAGCAATCTTGTACATAACTACTATGTATGCTTAAAAGGAAATAAGAAGGCTCTGCCATTGTCCAAAAAAAGATTGCTCTTAAGGCATTTGAAGTTATTCCAGATGCAAACGTGTTGTAAATTATTGCAACATAACTAGTGTCCTCCATTACTGTCTTCTCTCCTTTGTTGGGCACCTCTCCGGTTGTTTCTTTTTTCTGATCTGACATGCTGTCTCTTGTTGTATCGTGTTTCGTGTCAACCATATTGTCAACAGTATTGTGTCGCTTTTTCTCCGAGCTGTCGTCGCCAAGTGTCATCAGTTTGAACTCTCCTCCTGTTGTCTGTTGCATCGCACGTTTAAATAAGAAATACTGACAAGTCCGTCACAGTTATTAACCCTCCCCACACACGGAAAGGGAAATGCCCCCTTCCGCCATTATTATGGCCATGATGGCGGGGGCATGACAATCCGCTGCTAAACCACACGGACCAAATGTTTTAGTGTGTAACATCATTTCATGGTTCTCTACAAAGAGTATCCATTTTTTTCTCCTGGTCAAAAAGCTCCACACACCTCGTGACTTTTATGTCCAATAAATAGCAAACATACTTCTACAAGCTGAATCTACAATACCAAATTATGTTGCCCACTTGGTTATGGTTAATCTTTCGCATATCGAATCTAGCGACGCCCAAGTGGCCACGTGGTTTATATACATGTACATATTTAATAATGTTCACATAATTATGTTTGGTTACGGCAAGACTCTGCAAGATGTCATATCAATCACGCATCATTATTCAATGATCACCTAAACAGATCGTCCATGTATCGCCCCTTTAGAACCACTGGTCTCACCCTTGTGTGCACTGGTTTCTATAAATAAACCGTTTGCATATGGACGAATATATTAAACATCTCACGAAACTAAACGACTTTTACATGGTTTTATGTTGATTTGCTGTAAAAGTATGTCCGTCATGTGAAATAAGCTCCTCCTTACTCGGGGTGCAAATTGCATTTGATTCACTTGAGTTAAAAGGTCCCAGGTAGACGTCAATGGTCCTCATGTTGCTCTTCTCCGTTTAGTCTAGTTCCAACATCGCTTGCTACAACTCTTTGATATGTGTTGCTTACCTCTATTAACTATCTACCAATTTCATGCAACACAAGTTTGACCTTGACTTATACTAGGATTCAAACAATCCAATTCGTTGAATTGATATCCCGCGCCAATTAAAAATGTTTTGTGACAGACGGATTGACGGACGGGCGGACGACGCCTAGTCTATATCCCTGTGCTTTTGACGGGGGATAATAACTCAAATAAGCTATTAGTAAGTTTGTATTTAATGGTTAACTAATGTTTACCGTTCCGTCTTCTATCACCAATGCCACTCATTGCATCACAAGGATAAGTGTACAGCTATTGCTTATTACCATCCCCAATCTACCCATGCCATCCAACCTCAATTAGACGTAATTTGAAAACCGCCTGTTTGTTACAGATTAAGTCGGTTTTACATTTCGTCTAGCACCAACACCGATTGCTTAATATTTGATACTTTGATACAATATCCGCAAACTTCACTTTGGCATTGACCTTGACATACTTTTGTAACTAGGTTTACAAGATTGAACCCTTTCATCTGTCACCGTCTTTCTGTAACACCACATTGGTACTTGAATGATATTGAAATAACTAAGCACACATGTTGCGTTCGTTAGTTTAGTTTAATGTTTCGCTGTTTTCAAAAGCAGAACACAAATGTTAACGTATATGACATTTTTTTTGTCGTGTGCATTTAAAACATGGCTTCTTTCAAGGTCAAACTCGTACTTAGAAATCAATGTCAAAATACATGTACAGCACTTTTTGTAAACATTTTCTACGTCACAACGGTAAGTAGAGGTATAAATCATCTTCAGTAATAGATCTCGTTTGTATTTATTTTACTCGTTGCATATAAAATACATTGTATCATTATCAACATTTTGTGAATTTCTGTTTAGCACGTAATTATGCCTAATCCGCACTGTTGATTGTCTTTAAATTGTACGCGTCTTTTGCTGTTTCCTCTCGGCGACGATCGAGATCATTAGCTCTCACTCTACGCACCACCTGAATGACCTCTTCGACCGGTGCCGCCACAACCACAACTGCGGCCATAGCGAAGCAGAACCACTGCAGAACATGTGTCCACACCGTGAACTGCGTCTCGGTCAGCACGTGCAAGCTGAGCATTGCGCCAGGAACCACTCCCACGCACAGCACGAGGGTTGTCAGTCCGCCAATGTAAGCAGCGCGGCGGGCCCGGCGGAACGCTTGTTCAAGGCGCTTAACGCTCGGCCTTTCTCCGACCGCCAGGTCGGGAATATCCTCCGTATACAGCTCGGACCAGGGGTGCAGAGGGTTGTCAATATCACGGAGCTTACGCCATTCGTTTTCAACGTCTTCATCAGTGCGTATTTTGTGCGTAAGCAGTGATACGACAAAACATACTACAACACTCATTCCTGGAAAAACAGAAAAAAAACAAACGAATCTGTAATAATGAATGGCGGTTGTCAGAAAAAGTGCTCGTTTCAACTAGAGGATAACATTAGTATATATAGTTACACTAATCTTGCTGGGTCTCAACATACCAATGCTAGTACCGGCGCCTGCCACGACGGACATGTTCTCAGATGTGTTTTTCTGGAAGTACTGCAGGCCCCCCGGGTAAGTGGAGGCGGCCCCGAGGAGCGCCCCCACCCCGCCCAGCATGCCGCACACGGCCCCTGAAACACACACGATGCTAGCTGCCCTGAACATGTGTGCACTGGAAGTGGTAAACTCATTGAAGGATGACAACCGTTAATAGTATGTGGTCAAATATATTTTGGTTCAAATTTAATAAATTAAAGGATTAAAACTCTGGGCAACTTAGTAAAGATATATCCGTTATTTGCCTGCCGAAAAAAGTTTAACTCCAACACACGAAACCTACCAAGCATATATGAAATTACTGATGTGTATTTCCCATTATTGAAAATGAACGTTATCTCTTGTGTATGTCACAAATATTGTCTTCCTGCTTTGTCCGTATACAAATATTTATCAGCTTAACATATGCTATCAGATCTTTACAAGTTTCATATTGTGTCCAACTGCCATGACTGCAGTATACATGTATTGCCTATTAGTTTGATTAATTTACTTTTATGGAAGCGTCTTTTTTAAAGGCGTAACTGTTTTATTTTAACATGTTACACACTAGCTATAGGCACTTAAATCATAAAGAGGGCGATCTGTAAAATTCATCCTATAATCAATATTTGACTTTTACGGAATCCGGATAGTGCCATCTATAATCTCGCCCTTCTTTCATCAAGTGCGACACATACGGAATCCGGATAGTGTCATCTATAATCTCGCCCTTCTTTAATCAAGGGCGACACACAACACACTAAGCGATAAACAATATTTTGCGCGACGGTCGCGGCTACGCACGATATTTTTCGCGACAGTCGCGACCTACACAATGGCGATAATTCGTGGTACATTCTCGCGCGTCGGTTCGTGTATCGCGCAAAATATCGTACGTCGCTGCAACTGTCGCGCAAAATATCGTGTATCGCTTCGTGTGTCGTGTGTCGCCCTTGATGAAAGAAGGGCGAGATTAAAGATGGCACTATCCGGATTCCGTAGACTTGAATTGTTTTACCTGCAATGACGCCGTGCCTGGTGGTCTTGCTCCAGAATATAGAGAGCACGACGACTGGGAAGCCGGGCAGCGTGAGCACGAAACCGTTCAACATCGTCCAGTTAAGCTTCAGACCGATCATCTGAATGACCATACCTGCCGGGGACAAACATCCAGAGTCCATACAAGGTCATCTTTTTGTGTATTATGAACATGTAAAGGTCCAGACCGCTCAACTGTATGATCTCACCTGCCGGGGACACACAGCAACAGTCGATACAAATGCATCTCATTGCGACCCATGTGATGCATATAATCAGAGGCATGATCGCTACAGTGACCCAGACTATGCACGAATCCTGAGAAATGATCACTACAATGACTTAGATGATGCACATACCCAGAGGTACGATCGCTACAGTGACCCAGACTATGGACGTATCCTGAGAAATGATGACTACAGTGACTCAGATGATGCACATACCAAGAGGCATGATCGCTACAGTGATCCAGATGTTGTACATACCCAGAGGGACGATCGCTACAGTGAGATGATGTACATACCCAGAGGCACGATCGCTACAGTGACACAGATGATTTACATACCCAGGGGCATGATCGCTACAGTGACCCAGATGTTGTACATACCCAGCGGCATCATCGCTACAGTGATCCAAATGATGCACATCCCAGAGGGACGATCGCTACAGTGACCCAGATGATGCACATACCCAGAGGCATGATCTCTACAGTGACCCAGATGTTGTACATACCCAGCGGCATCATCGCTACAGTGACCCAGATGATGCACATACCCAGAGGCATGGTCGCTAAGTGACCCAGCTGATGCACATACCCAGAGGAACACTCGCTACAGTGACCCAGATGATGCACAAACCCAGAGGCATGATCTCTACAGTGACCCAGATGTTGTACATACCCAGCGGCATGATCGCTACAGCGACCAAGATGATGCACATACCCAGAGGCACAATCGCTACAGTGACCCACATGAGGCACATACCCAGAGGCATGATCTCTACAGTAACCCAGATGATGTACATACCGAGAGGCATGATCGCTACAAGGACCCAGATGATTTACATACCCAGAGGCACGATAACTACATTGAACCAGATGTTGTACATACTCAGAGGCACGATAACTACATTTACCCAGATGATGTACATATCCAAAGGCACGATAACTACAGTGACCCAAATGATGTACATACCCTGAGGCACGATCGCTACAGTGACCCAGATGATGTACATACCCAGAGGCACGATCGCTACAGTGTCCCTGAGGAAACACATACCAAGAGGCACGATTGTCACAGTGACTCAGATGATGCATATACCAAGAGGCACGATCGCTACAGTGACTCAGATGATATACACACCCAGAGGTACGATCGCTACAGTGATTCAGATGATGTACATACCCAGAGGCATGATCACTACAGTGACTCAGATGATGTACATACCCAGAGGCACGATCGCTACAGTGACCCAGATAATGTACATACCCAGAGGCACGTTCGCTACATTGACTCAGATGATGCACATACCCAGAGGTACGATTGCTATAGTGACGCAGATGATGTACACACCCAGAGCTACGATCGCTACAGGGACCAAGATGATGTACATACCCAGTGACACGATCGCTACAGTGACCCGGATGATGCACATACCCGGAGGCACGATCGCTACAGTTACCCAGATGATGCACAAACCCGGAGGCACGATCGCTACAGTTACCCAGATGATGCACATGCCAAGAGGAACGATCGCTACAGTTACCCAGATGATGCACATACCCAGTTGCACGATCGCTACAGTGACCCAGATGATGCATATACCCGGAGACACGATCGCTACAGTGACTCAGATGATGCACATACCCAGAGGTACGATCGCTAAAGTGACTCAGATGATGTACATACCAGGTGGCACGATCGCTACAGAGACCCAGATGATTCACATACCCGGAGACACGATCGCTACAGTTACCCAGATGATGTACATACCCAGTGGCACAATGGCTACAATGACCCAGAGGATGTACATACCCAGAGGCACGATCGCTACAGTAACCCAGAAGATGCACATACCCAGAGGCACGATCGCTACAGTGACTAAGAGGATGTACATACCCAGTGGCACGATCGCTACAGTGACCCAGATGATGCACATACCCGGAGGCATGATCGCTACAGTTACCCAGTTGATGTACATACCCAGTGACATCATCGCTACAGTGCCCCAGATGATGCACATACCCAGAGGCACGATCGCTACAGTAACTTAGATGATGCACATACCCAGAGGCACGATCACTACAGTGACCAAGAGGATGTACATACCCAGTGGTACGATCGCTACAGTGACCCAGATGATAAACATACCCGGAGGTGAAATCTCTACAGTAACCTAGAGGATTTACATACCCAGAGGCACGATCGCTACAGTGACCCAGATGATGTACATACCCAGAAGCACGATCGCCACAGTGACTCAGAGGATGCACATACACAGAGGCAAGATCGCTACAGTGACCCAGATAATTTACATACCCAGAGGCAAGATCGCTACAGTGACTCAGATGATATGCATACGGGGAGGCATGCTCGCTACAATTGCCCAGATGATGTACATACCCAGAGGCACGATCGCTACAGTGACCCAGACGATGCACCTAGCGAGAGGCACAATCGATACAATTGTTCAGATGATATACATACCCAGAGGCACGATCGCTACAGTGACCCATATGATGTACATACTGAGAGGCACGATCGCTACAGTGATCTAGATGATGTACATACCGAGAGGCTCGATCGCTACAATTGTCAAGAGGATGTACATACCTAGAGGCACGATCGCTCCAGTGAACCAGATGATGTACATACTGAGAAGCACGATTGATACAGTGACCCAGATGATTGACATACCCAGAGGCACGATCGCTACAGTGACCCAGATGTTGTACATACCCAGAGGCACAATCGCTACAATGACCCAGATGGAGTACATACCCAGAGGCACAATCGCCACAGTGACCCAGATGGTGTAAATACCCAGAGGCACAATCGATACACTGACCCAGATGGTGTACATACCCAGAGGCACAATCGCTACAGTAACCAGATTTTGTACATACCCAGAGGCACACTCGCTACAGTGACCCAGATGATGTTCATACTCAGAGGCACGATCGATACAGTGACTCAGATGATGTACATACAAAGAAGAACAATCACTACAGTTACTCAAATGATGTACATACCCAGAGGCACAATCACTACAGTTACTCAGATGATGTACATACCCATAGGCACAATCACTACAGTGACCTAGATGTTGTACATACCGAGAGGAATGATCGCTACAGTGACCCAGATGATGTACATACCCAGAGGCACAATCGCTGCAGTGACACAGATGTTGTACATACCCAGATGCACGAAAACTACATTGACCCAGATGATGTTCAAACCCAGAGACACAATCGCTACAATGACCCAGAGGATGCATAAACCGAGAGGCACGATAACTACAGTGACCCAGATGAATAACATACCCAGAGACACAATCGCTACAATGACCCAGAGGATGCACATACCCAGAGGCACGATAACTACAGGGAACAAGATGATGTACATACCCAGTGACACGATCGCTACAGTGACCCGGATGATGCACATACCCGGAGGCACGATCGCTACAGTTACCCAGATGATGCACATACCTGAGAGGCAAAATCGCTACAGTGACCCAGATGGTGTACATACCCAGAGGCATGATCTCTACAGTGACCCAGATGATGCACATACCCAGAGGGACGATTGCTACAGTGACCCTGATGTTGTACATACCCAGAGGCACGATCGCTACAGTGACCAAGATGATGTACATACCCAGACCCACGATAACTACATTGACCCAGATAATGTACATACCGAGAGGCACGATAATTACATTGACCCAGATGATGTGCATACCGAGAGGCACGATAACTAAATTGGCCCAGATGATGTACATACCGAGAGGCACCATAGCTACATTGACCCAGATGATGAACATACCCTGAGGCACGATAACTATAGTAACCCAGATGATGTACATACCCAGAGGCACGATAACAACAGTGACCCAGATGATGTACATACCGAGAGGCACGATAACACCAGTCACCCAGTCGATATACATACCGAGAGGCACGATCGTTCCAGTGACCCAGATGATGTACATACCTAGAGAAAAGATCGCTTCAGTGACACAGATGATGTACATATCCAGAGGCACGATAACTATATTGACCCAGATGATGTACATACCGAGAGGCACGATAACTACAGTGACCCAGATGATGTACTAACCGAGAGGCACGATAACTACATTGACCCAGATGATGTACATACCCAAAGGCACGATCGCTACAGTTACCCAGATGATGTACATACCGAGAGGCACGATAACTACAGTGCCCCAGATGATGTACTTACCGAGAGGCACAATCGCTACAGTGACCCAGATGATGTACATGACGAGAGGCACGATAACTACAGTGGCCGAGATGATGTACATACCGAGAGGCACGATAACTACATTGACCCAGATGATGTACATACCCAGCGGCACGATCGCTATAGTGACCCAGATGATGTACATACCGAAAGGCACAATCGCTACAGTGACCCAGATGATAAACATACCTAGAGGCACGATAACTACATTGACCCAGATGATGTACATACTGAGAGGCACGATAACTACATTGACCCAGATGATGTACATACCCAGAGGCATGATCGCTACATTGACCCAGATGATGTATATACCCAGAGGCATGATCGCTACAGTGTCTCAGATGATGTACATACACAGAGGCATGATCGCTAAAGTGACCAAGATGATGTTCATATCGAGAGGCACGATAACTACAGTGACCAAGATGATGTACATACCGAGATGCATGATCACTACAGTGACCAAGATGATGTACACACCGAGAGGCATGATCACTACAGTGACCCAGATGATGTACATATCGAGAGGCATGATCACTACAATGACCCAGATGATGTTCATATCGAGAGGCACGATAACTACATTGACCCAGATGATGTACATACCGAGAGGCATGATCGCTACAGTGACTCAGATGATGTACATATCGAGAGGCATGATCACTACAGTCACCAAGATGATGTACATACCCAGAGCCATGATTACTACAGTGACCCAGATGATGTACATACCGAGAGGCATGATCGCTACAGTGAATCAAATGATGTACATATCGAGAGGCATGATCACTACAGTGATCCAGATGATGTACATACCGAGAGGCATGATCACTACAGTGACCAAGATGATGAACATACCCAGAGGCATGGTCGCTACAGTGACTCAGATGATCTACATACCCAGAGGCATGATCGCTACAGTGACCAAGATGATGTACATACCCAGAGGCATGATCGCTACAGTGACTCAGATGATGTACATACCGAGAGTCATGATCACTACAGTGACCCAGAGGATGTAGATATCGAGAGGCACGATAACTACAGTGACCAAGATGATGTACATACCGAGAGGAATGATCACTACAATGACCCAGAGGATGTACATATCGAGAGGCACGATAACTACAGTGACCCAGATGATGTACATATCGAGAGTCATGATCACTACAGTGACCCATATGATGTTCATATCGAGAGGCACGATAACTACAGTGGCCAAGATGATGTACATATCGAGAGGCACGATATTTACAGTGACCCAGATGATGTACATACCGAGAGGCATGATCACTACAGTGACCAAGATGATGTACATACCCAGAGGCATGATCACTACAGTGACCAAGATGATGTTCATATCGAGAGGCACGATAACTACAGTGACCCAGATGATGTACATACCGAGAGGCATGATCACTACAGTGACCCAGATGATGTACATACCCAGAGGCATGAACACTACAGTGACCAAGATGATGTTCATATCGAGAGGCACGATAACTACAGTGACTAAGATGATGTACATATCGAGAGGAACGATAACTACAGTGACCCAGATGATGTACATACCGAGAGGCATAATCACTACAGTGACCCAGATGATGCACATACCCAGAGGTACGATCGCTACAGTGACCCAGATGATGCACATACCCAGAGGGACGATCGCTACGGTGACCCAGAGGATGTACATACCCAGAGGCATGATCGCTAAAGTGACTCAGATGATGCACATACCCAGAGGGACGATCGCTACAGTGACACAGATGATTAACATACCCAGAGGGACGATCGCAACAGTGACCCAAAGGATGCACCAGCTCTTGTAGGACAGCATGTCCTGCTGGTACTGCCGATACAGCCCGTGGTGCGGACATGAATAATGCCTGCAAATACAGGCTTCATTGAGTTGAGCACAATCCAAATACCACCATACATTCTCATGATTTTGTTTCTTTGGTTTGAAATCATTTAGATTTGTTTTGAACGCGAATAATGGCATTGGCCAACTTCTTATGACCGTCAGACATTACATAAGATATGTCGTTGCAGTCGGTACCCAATACTTGCTTGCGTTCATAGTTGCTGCCTTCCTTTCGCTCGGCGGCTGACTCGAGGTCGTGTCGACAGGGGTCACAGGTCAGCACGCCCGGACAGGAGCACGTTGAGCACGTGCTGGAGTCTGCGGCAGCGCCATCTGAAGGTCGGGTCTTCCCACACAGGATGCACGAAGTGGCGTCCAGAGCTTTCCTGAATTAATGTGTTATGTTTTATCTAACTTAAATTTTAAAACACATTTGTGGACACAATAATTTAATTTCGAATTTTGGTTATGTCTGTTTTCATTTTGAGATCATGAGTTCAACTTGTGATGTTTTTGATCGCCTTTTATCCGTTATGCCTTATCAACGTTTACCTCTTAAGCACTGCGAGGGTCACATTTCTTGCCCAGTCTTCTCGAAACTCGGTCATTTTTCCAAATTAGATCTAAACCGTGTTCGAAACTCTGTCATGTGGGATTCAAAACTCATGCTATGTGAAGTTTAAAAAACCGTGTTAACACTCAAACGTTCACATTGTAACATGTATAAATTCATATAAAGCACGGTACCCCACTGCACAATTTATTACGTACATTGTCGGGGGATACAATGGAGATACACATACAAATGGATGACAAAGTTGATTTAACATATTATTTTTTTTCGGTTTTACTTATGTATTATGCATGGTTAATTTAAAGAAAGCATATCAACGCTCATATATCTTACAATTGAGTATTAATGTTTCATATTTTAATTATATAATTTATGATTTCGATTTTGTCAAAATCAGTATAAACGAAAGTAGATACAAATCAATGTGGCTACTTCATTCATGTATTTGTAACTAATATTTTAAGCCTTTTACGCAATCTTGAAAGAGTGGTTCTTGTTTTATCACAGTTTATATAAAAGTATATACATGTATAAAGCAGTGTGCTCGGCAATGGTTTATAACCGATCCTGAGTGTAAATAAACCAAGCAGTCAATACTTATTTCATTTTAAAGGTGTGATATGTGACATGTTTCTCTAATTTAGCATAATGACGGGTTAATAAAAATAATAATTATAACAATAATAATCATAATTATAATTATCATTTGTATCTTATTTTTATTATTACATGTATAATAGTAAGTATTTAAATGCAATGTATTAACTATATGGTATATTCCTTTGGAAAAAAATGACCAGAAAGACGACCAAGTACAATTTCAGCAGTTTACGTATTAAAACTTTTTGCACAGATCGGTATACCTTACGTTCACGATGTTCTGAACCGGTATTGAACATTTCAACCATTTTGATATGCGTGACAATTAATAGCCGTGATTGCCATGGTATCCACCTAGCAACCGAGAGGTGTCGGGTTCGATCCCCATTCTGCGAGCGTTTTTAAGGGATTCTCTTGAGACAACAACACGTACTGGTTCCAACCAGGAAACTGACTCGAAAGCGCCTTTGACTTGTGATGCAATGGTGCTAAACTTAATATAAAAAGCCGTTGTCTATACCTGAACGGGTGTACGTAGATCTGGTAGATGTCGTACACGATGATGGAGGAGACCGCCATCACCTCGCCAGAACCCGTGCTCATCAGGGTCATTGCGATCATGGTGAGGACGAGAACGCTACCCACGTCTCCTAGCAACCGCTCGGCCATGAACGGCGTCACGAGGCCTGAATCCGGTAAAAACATCGATGTCATTTGCTTTGTGTGTTTGGTTGTCGTTTTAAACGGACTCGTTCGCGGATTGTTGTATAAAAACGGACATAACATGTATTTACTAACACGATTATACCCACGCTTTTCGAAGCGTGGGGATATTGTGGTTATCTCGGCCGTCTGTCCGTCCGTCCTGGCCACTATCTCCCCCTACACTTTTAGCACTACAACTTTGAAACTTACACACAT
This sequence comes from Dreissena rostriformis, assembly GCA_007657795.1. Taxonomy (NCBI): domain Eukaryota; kingdom Metazoa; phylum Mollusca; class Bivalvia; order Myida; family Dreissenidae; genus Dreissena; species Dreissena rostriformis. The sequence continues at coordinate 141,889 of VMBQ01000174.1, forward strand.
GGTTGCTATGAGCATATGTGCGACGGTGCACTATTTGGAATTTTTATCTGACCCTTTGGTCAAAATTTATGGCGGCGGGGCAGTTTTCCTTATATGGCTATAGTAAAACCTAGTAAACACTCTAGTTTAGGTTATTTTACATTAACTTCTTCATTTCTACACCGATTCACTTCAAATTGATACTGAACATCTCTTATGACAATACGGTCAATCTCAACTATGCATGGCCTTCATTACCAACCCTGGGGCGCCCCGCCCACATAGAACGCGCCCACCCAAAATTTAGTTTTAACATTACTTCTTCATTTATTCACCAATTGACTTGAAATTAATAATGAACATCTCTTATGAAAACTCGGTCAATCTCGACCATCCATGTCCACATTAGCCACCCCAGGGCCCCGCCCACATATGCCACATCCACCCAAAATTGCCTTTTCGTCCGTCCTGGCCACTATCTCATCCTACACTATTAGCACTAGTTATTTTTAAATGTCATCGAGAATTTACCCGCCTCCCAGTTTCGCTGAATGGGTCAAGTTCCCCACGGATACTACTTCCGCTTACTCCCAATTTCGTACACAATTGTTTTTTCGTACCCAAAATATTTTTCGTTCCCAAATTTGTATCGTGCCCAAATTTTTTATCCTACCCAATTTTTTTGTCGTACCCAAATTTTTTTAGTAACGAATTTTTTTTTTCGTACCCAAATTTTTGGTTTGGCATAATTTTTTCGTACCCAAAAATTTCGTACTCATTTTTTTTTTTTCGTACCCAATATTTTCGTACCCACATACACAATAGTGGTGATGCAGATAAACTTAAATTGATGCTCTAATATCCATCCTCTTCAAAAGCACTACAATAGGTCAATCTCAACTTTGCATGGCCCCAATACCAACCCTGGTGCGCACAGCCCACATAGACCACGCCCACTCAAAATTGTGTTTATTGAAAAGCTTTCAAACAGAATTTTTATTTTATCAACTTCGATTGATGATTAACCATTCAAAAAACGATATTTTTTTTAAGTCGAGTGTTAAGTTGCGCTTTTTATTGTGTTAGATTGTGATGTATACAGTCCTTTTCAGTGTATTACTTTCTTTTGAAAATGTGTATTTTGGCAGTCAGTGAACATGTACAGTATATATATAACACATGTCATATTGAAAATATGCCACAGGGATAATACAATGGCATGCGATAAAGTGCACTCTTGACAAAGGAACGCCCTGTCCTTTGTATTTTCTAGCTGGAGCACTGATGCACAGCATTGTATATATATATTTTACAAGTGTGACAATTGACCTAACAGCTAGAGGCTCAAGTGTTGCGCGCAACACGTCGTCTCTACAAAGTTATGATTTCCGGCAAATTAGTTTTCAAAACAGCATGATAAATGACGAAGTTACAGTGCAGACAAGGTTTCGGGGCGTACATTTCTATACATTTCTACATGGTGAATACTGTGTTGGAGGCCATGAAAATACTATAGAACCTTCGTCGATGTCGGACGGCGATAAAACACTCGTCGTGTTGGTGGCGGCCATGGCGATGTAGGCGAGCCCGGCGGAAGTAGAGATGGAGATAGGAATGGCGAACCAGATGAAGGCGGCGATGAGGAAGCCGATTACGCCCTGTAGCGGCTTGGCGGCGATGCGGCTCTGCCAGGCGGCTATAGAGAGAGGCGGGTACCGGAAGTCATCAACAAGATTAATATAAGAAGCGCAGTATGAAAAGATATAGGCCGGTGATAACATCAATCTCCAAAATTGACAGGTTCGAAGCAAAGCCCTGTCGCCAAAGCAAACCACGTGATGGTGGTCGATTAAAATGTGTATAATTTAAATAAGCTGTGTATATTCTTGATAGCAACCGTAATACAAGTCAAATCATCTAGGAAATTACTGTGACTTGTATAAAATGAGTAAAGAAGCGACACGTAATTCTTCCACATCGTGTGAAAGTTACAAGGGTTTCTGTACACTGATATGGGCGATGCCCGGTAACCGCTGAGACGAGTAAACTTTGTATGCCTTTAAAATTTGCAATAACCATGCAATTGGATATAATTTGAAATGCCTGTTTAACTTCAAACGCACACATAATTTAAACTGCCTAAATACTTTTAATGAACAAACCTTGGTCACAGTAGGTGATAGAGGCGCTCACACACAGCCCCATGAAGGCGTACACGAAGCCTGTCTCTGACCTGCAGTTGACAAGAAGACGGTGTTTGCGCTCCACGTGCATAGATCCTAGCTGTATACTTAGTGTGACCATGCGTATCAAAATACAATACGCTTAAATCCATGGAATAACATGGAATTATGACCACGAGTTCAAAGCACTTATTATTGTCTCGGAGATCGGCTAGACAGCCGCAGTTCATCAAGTACATGGTACTTTTTATATCAATTCATAAAATTCTGCCAAGTGTGCATTTAGTTGTTTTTTAATTAAGTTAGGCACGTGGATTTTAAGTATAAAACAATAGTTTGTATGTACGCATGCTTTAAAAGACCCATTTACTATAATATAACATTATAATATGAACAAAAAATACCAGAATGTCAGATAGCTCCTATTCTCGTTCCCTGTCGGCCCTTGCAGACACTGAATGTGTGCATACAGGTTCTTAATGTTACCGCCCCCACCCGTGGAGTCTGACGAGTACAATATCTTTACGTTGAGCGCAATCAGTACCGCGAACGCCAGTACGGCATTGAAATACGAGACGTAGAATGTTGTTCCGAGGCCACCTAAACAAAATACACCACTAGTATACATGGTGGTGTAAATGGTATTAATATGATAATGCCATCAATATATATATGTATCCATATTAATGAATGATGAGTGCAACTATGAACGTAAGTTCAAAGTGTTTGCGAGGCAAAATACAATCATGGATATCAGTCAACTGTACATCAGTCTTTCCACGCTATCAGCGCGTTGATTATTATATAAAGGGGAATATGTGTCGCGTTCTGAGAAAACTGGGCATAATGCTTGTGCGTAAATTTTCATCCCAGATTAGCCTGTGCAGTTCGCACATGCTAATCAGGGACGACAATTTCCGCTTTTATGGACTTTTTCGTTCAAATGATGTCTTTTCTTAGCGAAAATGCAGTTTAGGCGGAAAGTGTCGTCCCTGATAAGCCTGTGCGGACTGCACAGGCTAATCTGGGATGACACTTTACGCACAAGCATTTTGTCCAGTTTTCTCAGAACGCGACTCATATGATCATCTTCGAATGTGTGACCTTGCCTATGAACGAGTACGATCCAAACAGGACGGCGATGATGACGACGCAGAACTCGTCGGAGGCGTCGAAAGTGGCGGCCTTGATGGTGGCCACGCCTGCGACGATAAGGACGGCGATCACGCACAGGTTCACCATCAGAGCCATCGCTACGAACAGGATGTGCGCCGCACGTCCGTATCGCGCGTACATGATCTGTAATTGTGTATATATACGTTTGACGCCAGCAACACGAAAAGAATGTTCGACCCTCACCCATACCGCGCGTACATGATCTACAATGGTGTATATATACGTGTGACGCCAGCAACACGAACATGATGTGCGCACCTCATCCATACCGCGCGTACATGATCTGCAATTGGGTACACATACATGTGACGCCAGTAACACGAAAAGAATGTGCGCCCCTCGCCCCTACCGCGTGCACATGATCTGCAAAATTTGATGTATAGTTTACTGTATGTTACTATGCTAGTGATTTTAATAGTATGTGCTTTGTTACGAAATGTTAAGAAATTATCATGGAGTTGACATCTCAAATCATTCGCTGTGTTGGGCAACTTCTGTGCCCTCGAACCTACCACGCGTACATGATCTACAATTGTGAATACATGTATATACATGTACATGTGACGCCAGCAACACGAAAATAATGTTCGACCCTTGCCCAAAACGCGCGTACACAATTCGAAACATTTGTAACACCTTTTAACACCATATAATGGAATACATATAATGTAACGAAAACCGATTTGCCCCCGTGTGTTTAAACTCATTCAAGGGAAGTGAATGGATTTACCTGGAGGTAGGTTTTGGCGCCCGGGGCTCTCGTCTTCAGGTATACAGACACGATGGGAAATAGGGCAATATTCATGACGGCCCCGACCGTGTACCACAGCGGGCCGGATATGCCAGTCTGAAATGCCAGACATCGAACAGTGGGTGAAAACACATCGGTCAACAATAAGTTAGTGTTCGCATTAGTTTTAATTTGTATGTCTCGTCATCTGTGATTACTTACATTAATGAAATAGCTCTTATTGCATAAGGTACATGCACATATGTCTATATAGCACTAGATCTAACCCAGCATACACTGGATAAGTAAAGCATCTTCAACTATTTACAGAATCCTTTAATGCGTCTGTTGAATTCGAGACGCAAAACTACTGTTACCTTGACGGTGATTGTTGAGCTCTGGAGGATGTCGCCGGGCCACAGGAACTGCGATGCCACGGTGACGGCGGTCAGGCTGGTACTCACGCGGCCGCCAGCGTCGAACGCCGTGTCCACGTTGTTGTCATCATGGAAGACGCGCTTCCGGACCTGCCTGTGCAACAGCGCCAGGAGCACGGAAACGCCTCCAAAGCCCAGGATCAGCAGCAACGCCGCCTCGTACCGCTCAAACACGGGCGGGATGGACGGGATGGACCTGCGACAGAGATACTTACGTCCAAAACCGACACATTGCATCTTTATTGGTTAAATGGAAACGCACGCTCAGTTTAATACGCCATGCTTGACTTGTTAAAGGGAAATGAACGTTCCTGTATAAACACTTTGCTTCTTGACTGGTTAAGTCAAACGCACGTTCGCTTAAATACGCTATGTTTCTTGAATGGTTTAAGGAAATCGCCCGTTCCTTTAAATACGCTTAGATTCTTGACTGGTCTAAGGGAAACGCACTTTTCTTTAAATACGCTATGCTTCTTGGCTGGTTAAATGGAAACGCACGTTCCTTTCATACGCGTTGCTTCTTGCCTGATTTACTGGAAACGCACGTTCCTATCAAAACGATTTTCTACTTGACAGGTCGAATAGAAACAGATGTTCCATAAAACACGCGCTGCTTTTTAATTGCTTTAGTGGTAACAGAATTTAGTCAGTGTTATGCTGAACAAAATGGCACCAAGTGTATTTATTAATTTATCTATCGGCTGGATATGATGATTATTCAACAGAGTAACGATTTTCTTTGCTAAATATATAACTTTTATATACTTTTAAGAGGCATCTTAATTATCTCAATGGGTGGCATATGTAATCGTCACGATTGTTGACGTATTAGAAAGATAAATATGTATTAACGCTTCAATCATAAGAAGTTCCACCTTACTCAATTATAAACGTTCAGTCCTTGTAAAAATATGTTTTTATTGTTAATGAAGCTCCACTGTTGGCGTCAGCCTGTCAATTCTCGCGTTTTTTAAACGGTGTTACAGTAATTTTTAACCGTTTATTACGTAATACGGATAGTGCCATCTATAATATCGCCTTTCTTTCATCAAGGGCGACATACGAGACACGAAGCGATACACGATATTTTGCGCGACACGCGAAGCGACGCACGATATTTTGTGCGATACACGAAGCGACGCGCGAGAATGTACCACGAAATATCGCCCTTGTGTAGGTAGCCCAAAAGGCGATATATCGTGGTAAATATCGCGTGTCGCTTTGTGTATCGCGCAAACACGAAGCGACGCACGATACTTTGCGCGACACACGAAGCGATACACGATATTTTATTATTCAAATATCGCCCATATAATCCGAATCTCGTGTATCGCGGTCTAATTTCAGACCGCGACACACGACACACGAAGCGATACTCGATATTTTGCGCGATACTTGAAGCTACACGCGATATTTGTACTGTTCAAATATCGCTGTAATAATATCGCCTGTCGACTGTCACGTTTTCAAAAAATCAGGGGAGACAAAAAGGGGATATTTTTTTTACTGCATTCATAATGCGAATGTCAATTTCAAATGCTTCGATTAGTTTTATTGCTCGTTTGTGTTTTCTGATTGCGTAACAGTGCTTTCGAAACATTGATTTGGTGTGTTATTATTCTGATTATTTTTGTTTTCACCACTGCGCAACATTAATTGTGTATTCAATTTATTAATTAAGAGAAATAAGATAACATTGATTGGATTTGGTAATTGTTATATTGATCAATCATCTTATGATGCGGATGGAATGAAGTTGTGTTCATATATTTTAATAAGTATGTATGTCTCTTTTTTATAATGGTTAGGTTAAAAAAAACAAGCAAGTAAGTTTATCTGGACGAAGAGGATATAGTTTATTTTATTCGAATGAGTGGTGTTGCTCTCAGTAATTTTCTTTAGGCTGATAATATATGAATGTGCTAATTTATATTAAGAATGGGTTTTAATATTCTCAATTTTTGTAGACTCGGAACTATCTGCTATGTAATACTTTTGCTATTGGGCGTCGCTCTGTGAAAACGGGGTTTAATGCGTGAGTGTAACGTGTTGTCTCAGATTAGCCTGTGCAGTCCGCACAGGCTAATCAGGGACGACTCCTGCCGCTTGTATGATATTTTTCGTTTCAGAAAGTCTCTTCTAAGCAGAACGCACAGTTGAGGCGGAAAGTGTCGTACCTGATTAGCCTGTGCGTACTGCACATGCTAATCTGGGACAACACTTTACGCACATGCATTAAACCCCGTTTTCACAGAGCGAGGCTCAGTTCAATTTTGCTATTATATTGATTTAAGACTGTTAACGGAGACGCCGTTCTACAACCTGCAACTCGAGCCCTTTGTCGTAAAGTGCCTCAACATTAAGGTGTTCAATACGTTTTCCCAAACACCGTATAGTGACATTGTAAACTTCGTCCCCATTTTCCTAGATGGTAGGTGGTGGATCATATATATTTTTTAACTTTCAACATATACATTGTTCCCTCAATATTTACAGCTGAGCTAAACATATGCATACAATTATATTCATTCAAATTGCATTCTGAAACTACCAAATCTTAATATTAAGATAATTTTATCCTGCCCATAATACTCGCGAGAGGCGTGAGGCAGTACTTCGAGATAGAGATAGATATTTAATATTGAATATATTTGGACAAATAACAAAACAGCAGTCCATGAGAAAAATAACATTCCGACAAATAATTTTCAATTCTTTTGAGATCTTCATTTTACAATACTCCGCTTCGTGTGTCGTGTGTCGCGGTCTGAAATAAGACTGCGAACCATGAGATTCAGAAAATATGGGCGATATTTGAAAAATAAAATATCGTGTATTGCTTCGTGTGTCGTGCAAAATATCGTGTGTCGCTTCGTGTTTCGTGTGTCGCCCTTTGAACGCGAGACACGATATTATGCGCGATACTCAACGCGATACACGATATTTTGCGCGACGCACGAAGCGACGCATAATATTTTGCGCGATACACGAAGCGACACGCGATATTTACCACCATATATCGCCTTTTGGGCTACATTCACAAGGGCGATATTTGGTGGTACATTCTCGCGCGTCGCTTGGTGTATCGCGCAAAATATCGTGTGTAGATTCGTGCGTCGCGCAAAAAATCGTGTATCGCTTCGTGTGTCGTGTGTCGCCCTTGATGAAAGAAGGGCGAGATTATAGATGGTCCCACAAGGGCGATATTACGTGGTACTTTCTCGCGCGTCGCTTCGTGTATCGCGCAAAATATCGTGCGTCGCTTCGCGTGTCGCACAAAATATCGTGTATCGCTTCGTCTGTCGTGTGTCGCCCTTGATGAAAGAAGGGCGAGATTATAAATGGCACTATCCGGATTCCGTAGTTTAGTGTAGTTAACATGCATGTATGATTGTATATATGCACCGTTAATATGTTACAACATAAACAAATAAGGCTACCAAGATACTGCTGTAAACTAGTTCAACTAAATTAAAAATGATAGAATTTCTAGTAAAAAGCGAAAGTAATTGAAAATAATATATGTATTGTTACAAACAGAGTAAGTGTTATGTTAAGATTACAACAACAAAAGACCTAATTCAAATGTAAATTACACCGGTTATAGGTAGTTGCAATAATCCAGCTCCCAGCTATTGACCCTGCTGGTCGTACGTATAAACGCATTAAAGCTCAAAGCATTCACGAAGAGCTACGGTAAAAGGGACAAGCAGCATATAATAGAAACAAGTCAGTTTTGTTTCTTGTAATTGAAGGCCTCAGCCTTCATTTGTTCTATGAATAATAAAAATACATGTACACACAATGTTTAAATACAATAAAAGAGCATGTGGTATGTGAAGGGTTAATTAAAATAATCGGTGACTCCATACCCAGTTCCGGCATGTCCGGAGAGGTTGGCGGTGGGCGGGCACTCACTTGACCCTGTAGTAGGCGAGACCGTTGCCATGGTAATCAGTAGGATAACCCGCGACGTAAACGTATATTCCTTTTTGTAGACCAACGTACAACGCACACAAATAATCAAGTCCGTTCACTGACACGATTATATATATGTTTCTTTGTTCCGTTCGTGATCGTATAAAATAAAAACTAAACGAGTAAACGAGGTATGCAATTTACTCGCTATGTTCCATTCAGAAGAAGTTAAATATAGGTTGTGTTGGCAACCTCAGTTGCTGATATTTATCGCTAGTTTGGCAAGTACATTTGCACGGTGTAGAAACGATTTGGATGTCAAGCGGATGTTGTGATTGCGATTGTAGTAAATATACATGTAAACACTAGCTAACTTTCAGCAATTAAAAGATGATTTACGGATAAATACTAAACGACGGTTCGTATATTTGATAATGTGACATAATGATCTTTTTATCGACTGTTGATTTTTAAAATATGACATATTGAAGCAAGAAAGTCATCGATTCGACTGTCATTTACTGAAAAATCAAGCCGACTTTTAATTAAACATTGTTTTATTATCACATAGCTTTCACACAATAAACATTATTTAATATAGGATACTCCGCAATGTTCACGTTACACGTGTACAACAAACTTGCACAAATATATTCTATGCCCGATTTTCAGAGACGATGTAAGTCATAATATTGTACGACATTCCTGAAATCACTGAACGACTTATTGGGATTGGTTATAAATTTTGTGTACGACGAATTGCTATTGATTTTCATAGTTAAACGCTGACATGCTATTTCTGGAAGTTTGCACGATTTTCGGGTATTTTACTACAATCGTAATCACAACATTCACGTGACGTACAATTTGTTCCTACACTGTGTTCTAAACTGCGAAGTGAAATAACAAGGCACAGCTGCAGCCAGTCGCATTTAAGCAATCGAACCATTAGCTTTAAAAGTCGTATCTAGCTCATTAAAGAGAATGTACAATTAACACTAAGACATTAAATCCTTAGCTACTTTTTTTTTTAATATAAATAGCGAGTTAACATCGAAGCAGAATTGCAAAATATATCAAGGCCAAGTTTGTGGCTGGTTTACAAAAACTAGGTAACGAGGTCAATTCTTGGAGATACCTTGTTTCCACTGTAGAAGCACTTGGTTAAAGAGTACCGGATCTGTAGCTTCTCAGTTGCAACACGATCTCGACAGTTAAGATCTTAACACAAATTATTTTCGGCGTCTGTAATAATTTGAGTGCTCACAAGAAAGATAAGTTTAGTTCGAATAAATATATTTCAAACACTTTAACTAAAACGTTAAACGCTATAACTAAAAGACTTAATTAGATTAACATGCAATACTTAACTCACTAATTAAAAGTTCTAGATCCTGCCATACCATTATTGTATGTTTTAACTTCAATATTTAATAAACATGTATAATATTTCTTTAATTTACTAAAAAATATTAAACATAGTAGTATTTTAACTGAAAACAGTGAATTTTGTATGATCGTACTGATTTAATATAATAAGAATAAATGTACGAGTCAAGTATAATTGTTGGCTGCGACGTGTTTAACTGAACACGTCTTTTTGAAGAACCCACGCATCTAAAAAGATGATTCGCGTTCATAGGAGAAGGTTGTATATGTATCGAGTAAATGAAACTGGCTTAAATAGATGCGTGATACTTCAACGAGATTATTGTTTAATAGTCCCTATGCGCGTTGTTACAACGTTGTTGTAAACGTGTTGATCTGGGTGATATTTCACTACTTTGAGTGTTGCAGCCCTGCAGCGGAAGGTGTTCAATCCAGTACAGAACAAGTGCGAAGCCTGTCATGGGTGATTTGTGCGTCCGGTTTGCGAATCGGTTGGAACACGCGCTTCTCACCATGGGACCCGGTTTCAATATCCGCTCCCGGCGAGTGTGAGTTTGGTTGGTGGTAATCATATCGGACCAGTCGTCCCCTTAATGCAAAACTGAACGATTTTAACTTTTTCTCGAGAGTGGTATTTGGCACATTAAGTTTAGATTGTTTATGATATTTATGTACCAGACTGATTAGAACTGTATCTTCATTCAATTCAATGCTATACACTATAAAGACATACAGGTGCCATGTGAAAACTGTCAATTGGAGAAAAGTTGAGACCAAATTGGCAATTACTTGTATACGTGCTGAATAGTGTACGCAAAAAGGTACCATTGGTTACATTGATACCTTTTTGTACAAAGTGCATGCAATTGAAAGTTTTAACATTTAATTCAGCAACACGGAGCATTGACACATGGATCCTTCTTGCAGACATATAAATGAATCAGTGCTTAATTTTTCGAAAATGTAAAATGTAAAAACTGGTACGTTTTGCACCAGAAAAAATACACAAACTAGATGCCTGTAATAGTCACATCTTGACCAGCTATATGTGTCGTGTTCTGAGAAAACTGGGCATAATGCATGTGCGTACAGTCCGCACAGGCTAATCAGGGACGACACTTACCGCCTAAACTGGATTTTCGCTAAGAAGAGACATCATTTAAACGAAAAATTCCATAAAAGCGGAAATTTTCGTCCCTGATTAGCCTGTGCGGACTGCACAGGCTAATCTGGGATGACAATTTACGCACAAGCATGATGCCCAGTTTTCTCAGAACACGACACATATCTGGTGAGAGCAAGCAAGGTTCATGTGAATTATCGGAAAGGCTAAGTCTGAAATTGTACATTTCTGAATGTACATTTCATGAATTTCATGAATGTACATTTTATTAGTTTGAATTTAAATATTCCAGTGGATTTCTATATTTTCTACCAAAACATTGATAGCTTTTATTGTAAATAGTGACTTATCGAAATAGAGCACCTTAATTTCCTAAGCAAGAAGTAACAGCCGTATGTCCCAGTTCCAATTAAACACAATCATGTTGCTGATTTTAAATACTTTGTGAAGAAACATCGGCCGAACCTCAAATTTGCAATATTGGGGGCCGAGTGAACAGGTTGCATGTCAAATGAATACAGGTACAAGGCATTAAGTTGGTCGTGTCTTAAAAGAAAATTGGGTTTTCCCAAGCTTTCTCTGAATCAACCTGTAACATATATGTGGGCAGATGCTTTCGCTCAGCAGCCACTGTCTTGAACAAAGAAATGTCTACCGAATGTTTTCAATTTAGGAAACTAGTCAATTTAATTGGCGGTATGCGAGCTTTTCCCCTTGCTGTTTTAGCACAGCGGTACCGCTATGCATGAAATTCCAAATAATTATCGCCGCAATACTTGATTTCCCATTATGTCGCCCACACGCGACTCTTCAAAATAGCTTGCAAGTTCTGATCCGAATGTTGTCTGCTTTCTGTTCAAAAATATTGTATTTTTCGCGTTATTTCCTTCATTATACAACGTGTACATAGGTACTGGTACGATAATATACAGGTTTCGTCGCACTAAACTCCGTATTATGGACTAAAACCTTTTGCTTGACTTTGTAGTGGACAAATTAGCTCCTACCCAGACTGCGCGAATGCGAAGGTGATCTAGAGGTACGTTGGCCGCATATTGCATAAGACCCATTTTCGCATGACGCGGCTCATATGTCCTACATGCACATGCAACAAGCCAATGATTGAACATACTTTTCCAAACATACAATTGATTTCCTTTCGGTTATTGATATTGCTCGGACATTTAAAGATGTCTGTAAAAATACAACATGTTTGCTTGTTTTCACGACGTATATCAAGTTTAATAAACATGCTTATACAAAAATAGGAATCTATTAATACAACAATAGGTATATACAATGGCATTTACAACAAATGCATAATCACACTACAAAGCAAACTCGTGTATAAAGGCAATAAAATAAACTGGACGAATGGTCAATTGTGGCAACAATAAACACATGTTTAAAATGATTTATGATTGAAGGTAACAAGAACATATGTGTCGTGTTCTGAGAAAACTGGGCAAAATGCTTGTGCGTAAATTGTCATTCCAGATAAGCCTGTGCAGTCCGCACAGGCTAATCAGGGACGACAATTTCCGCCTTTATAGAATTTTTTGTTTAAATGATGTCTCTTCTTAGCGAAAATCCAGTTAAGGCGGAAAGTGTCGTCCCGGATTAGCCTGTGCGGACTGCACAGGCTAATCTGTGATGACACTTTACGCACATGCATTTTGTCAAGTTTTCTCAGAACACGCCACATATATTTCGATGTTCACCGAAAACTACACTTTCGCTATGTGATATCCTGCATCTGTTGTGCAGACACAATTTATGTTTCAACTGCTGGGACCCGTCTATAAAAATAGTGTACGACAAATTCAAATTACGAAACAATATGAACAAGCATCCTTTATAAGCACCAACAGTATATTAGTATTTCAGGAATTAGCATAAATAATTTCTTCATGGACATATTTCACGTGAGTTGTAATTATGAACATATGAATGACAAATGTCCATTAGATTAATTTTATTTCTCTATTAAAATAAGCGCATAATTGGTGTTAATAAATCTACAATATACCGTGTATACGAACATACACATGTGATTTTTATTAAGAACATACTTTAATATGTCCCGTACATATGTGACCTGTAATGCTTTACAGTGCCATGAAATTGCACTTAACCCATTTATGCCGAGTGGACTCTCCCATCCTTCTAAATTGGATCAATTTATTTCCAAAATTAGGGATGTCTAGTGTATTTATTTCTATATTTAGAATATTTCTTACAGAAATTCCTTAAAGCAAAAGCGCAGACCCTGATGAGACGCCGCATCATGCGGCGTCTCATCTGGGTCTACGCTGTTTGCCAAGGCCTTTTTGTAGACGCTAGGCACAAATGGGTTGATAATTGGTTTGTACACACCACGGCGTCTATCCTCACGTGCCCTCTAACTACAGAATAAAATGCGATGCGTTCATCTAAACGTTAACAATCTCAAATTTGAATCGCCCCTGTTGCCGGTAATCTCGCACAAGCAGACAGAAATTTTGATGCAATCAGCACGTGCCAACGAATTCTCTCAGCTCTCGTGTTATCTCCCGCTCGAGCGTTATCTCATGACGCGAACGTTATCTCGTGACGCGCACGCGGTGCTTGAGGAAGTCCTTGAGTGTTTCCTGTTTGAACTCCTCCCACTGCATGTTGGCGTCAAGTCGGTCCACCAGCTCAGTCTGCGAGGGGAACGGCTTGGCCTGGAACAGAGGATATACAGGCACTCTTACTTATGTGATTACTTAGGAGTTAATACAAATGCACCTCGCTCTGTGAAAAGGGGGTTTAATGCATGTGCGTAAAGTATCGTCCCAGATTAATCTGTGCAGTCCGCAAAGGCTAATGAGGGACGACTCTTTCCGTCTAAACTGGATTTTGGTCAGGAACAGTCTTCCTTTCAGTAAAAAAAAGAAGCGATAAGTGTCGTCCCTGATTTGCCGTTGCGGAATGTGCAGGCTAATCTGGGACAACACTGTTCGCACATGCATTAAACACCCTTTTCACAGAGCGAGGCTCAAATTTATCGTTAAACTATTGCATCGTATGAATGCAAATTTTATTTTATCTCCTTGTTTAGCTCACGCTTATAGAATATATATTTTTGGATGCTTATGTATATTTCAATGTGCCGTCATTAAACATATAGTTAACAAAAACCTTAGTTCTGAACTGGGATATTAAAGTTGTGTGTTTCTAAGTCTAATATTGCCGTACGTTATTAACATGAATCATGAGGAAAGCATTCCAGTAATTGGATAAATAGAATGCCAAGTATGTGTATTGTTTAAAGAATTCAGACGTTATCATTCGAGGCGTAGGATCATTTGCTTGCGATGCTTGTCTATTTCAATTATACACAATGATCAATCTTTAGCTCTTGGATAGAATGCCGGGCGATCCACAGCGTTTGCATATACAAATCCGTGTGATTGCACAATTTAAAATCAAGTCATCGAATACTAGTAACAAAGAAAATACCAGCATGTAACGAAAATATATTAAATGTGAGTAAAAAACGTTCTCGTTAAGTGACGGGTGCAGATGCGGATATGTGTCGTGTTCTGAGAAAACTGGGCATAATGCTTGTGCGTAAATTGTCATCCCAGATTAGCTTGTGCAGTCCGCACATGCTAATCAGGGACGACAATTTCCGCTTTTATGAAATTTTTCGTTGAAATGATGTCTCTTCTTAGCGAAAAACCAGTTTAGGCGGAAAGTGTCGTCCCGGATTAGCCATTTTGTCCAGTTTTATCAGAACACGACACATATGATATCCCTTTTTCCATAAACGTATGTGAACATTCTGACTTTTTTTAACTTGTGTAACATTGCTCGCATTGCCAATTCAAGCCTTGTTGTGGATTATATGGGTTATGGTAGGAATGAACGCGTGCGTGTATGACGGCTAGTTGTATATAGGTTATGGTAGGAAGGAACGCGTGCGTGTATGACAGCTAGTTGTATATGGGTTGTGGTAGGAAGGAACGCATGCGTGTATGAAGTCTAGTTGTATATGGATTATGGTAGGAATGAACGCGTGAGTGTATGACGGCTAGTTGTTTATGGGTTATGCTACGACGGAACGCGTGCGTGTATGACGGCTAGTTGAATATGGGTTGTCGTAGGACGGAACGCGTGCGTGTATGACGGCTAGTTGTATTTGGTTTATGGTAGAACGGAACGCGTGTGTGTATGACGGCTAGTTGTACACGGGTTATGGTAGGACGGAACGCGTGTGTGTATGACAGCTAGTTGAATATGGGTTGTGGTAGGATGGAACGCGTGTGCGTGTATGACGGCTAGTTGTATATGGGTAATGGTAGGACGGAACGCGTGTGTGTATGACGGCTAGTTGTATATGGGTTATGGTAGGACGGAACGCGTGCGTGTATGACAGCTAGTTGTTTATGGGTTATGGTAGGACGGAACGCGTGTGTGTATGACGGCTAGTTGTTTATGGGTTATGGTAGGACGGAACGCGTGCGTGTATGACGGCTAATTGTATATGGGTTGTGGTAGGATGAAACGCGTGCGTGTATGTCGGCTAGTTGTATATGGGTTATAGTAGGACGGAACGCGTGCGTGTATGACAGCCAGTTGTATAGGATGGAACGCGTGCATGTATGACGGTAAGTTGTATATGGGTTATGCTAAAACTGAACGCGTGCGTTAATGACGGCAAGTTGTATATGGGTTATGGTAGGTTGGAATGCGTGTGTGTATGACGGCTAGTTGTATATGGGTAACGGTAGGACGGAACACGTGCATGTATGCCGGCTAGTTGTATATGGGTTATGGTAGGACGGAACGCGTGCGTGTTTGACGGCCAGTTGTTTATGGGTTATGGTACGACGGGACGCGTGCGTGTATGACGGCTAGTTGTTTATGGGTTATGGTAGGACGGAACGCGTGCGTGTATGACGGCTAGTTGTATATGGGTTATGGTAGGACGGAACGCGTGCGTGTATGTCGGCTAGTTGTACATGNACTGTGTAAATGACATCATTAATAGTTTATGTAAATCTGTCACCATTTCAACATGTAAAAACTAACGCAAGGGAAGGACCCCCGATAACGTTGAAGAACTTCAGGTCTAACCCTTTTTCCATAATGTATGTATATATGGACCAATGTATATATTTGTACAATGTCATTCTTTGGAAATAAAATATGTTTAAAGTAAATGGTAAAACGGAACGCGTGCGTGTAGGACGGCTAGTTGTACATGTATATGGGTAATGGTAGGACGGAACGCGCGCGTGTATGACGTCTATTTGTATATGGGTGATGGTAGAACGGAACGCGTGCGTGTTTGAAGGATAGTTGTATATGAGTTATGGTAGAACGGAACGCGTGCGTGTATGACGGCTAGTTGTATATGGGTAACGGTAGGTTGGAACGCGTGTGTGTATGACGGCTAGTTGTATATGGGTTATGGTAGGACGGAATGCGTGCGTGTATGGCTGCTAGTTGTATATGGATTATGGTATGACGGAACGCGTGCGTGTATGACGGCTAGTTGTATATGGGTTATGATAGGTTGTAACGCGTGTGTGTATGACGGCTAGTTGTATATGGGTTATGGTATGACGGAACGCGTGCGTGTATGGCTGCTAGTTGTATATGGATTATGGTATGACGGAACGCGTGCGTGTATGACGGCTAGTTGTATATGGGTTATGGTAGGTTGGAACGCATGTGTGTATGACGGTTATTTGTATATGGGTTATGGTAGGACAGAACGCGTGTGTGTATGACGGCTAGTTGTATATGGGCTATGGTAGAACGGAGCGCGTGCGTGTATAATGGCTGGTTGTTTATGGGTTATTGTAGGACCAAACGCGTGCGTGTATGACGGCTAGTTGTATATGGGTTATGGTAGAACGGAACGCGTGCGTGTATGATGGCTGGTTGTATATGGGTTATGGTAGGACCAAACGCGTGCGTGTATGACGGCTAGTTGTATATGGGTGATTGTAGGACGGAACGCGTGCGTGTATGACAGCTAGTTGTATATGGGTTGTGGTAGGATGAAACGCGTGTGTGTATGACGGCTAGTTGTACTGTATAAGTGAATATTTCCGCGTGTCGAAAAGTTAGCGAATTCAAGATAACAGGCATTTAGCGTGCGGAAATGTTAGCGAATCGCCCGTATCAAGAGGACATAAACATATTTCAAGTTGTAAAAAAGGTTAATTCAATTTTATCACGTTATAGCACTTAATGGTTTATGTGTGCGATAATTAAATATCCCTTTTTAATACATTTAGTTTTATACTCGAATTTAACTAAATCTCTCAGTACACACAAATTATACCGCTATAGCTTTTGTGTCAAAGTAATAGTCGCATATTGACAAAATATCTAAGGTAACTTTAATCTGAATGACGATACATTACCAGTTTTAGTGATTTATGGGGAAAAACTATTAACAATGCCTTTTCTCAATAACAATAATCCTATTTAAATCAAGCGATAAGGTGTGAAAACATATTCAATCATTATCTTTATGTTTGCAAATCCCTATTGTTAATATTACCGGAAATTTATAATCTATTAATAATCGTGCTTTGTTATATTGCCCTTATTGTATATTTTGTATACTTGGGTGAAATAAACGATGTGTTCTGTTCTGTTCTGTTTTATAATCGTAATTATGTATAATCGCTAAAAAAGTAGTTTTTATCTTACACCAGTGTCAAGATTAAATTTCTTACACGATGGTATACAGTAATTATCTTTACCCGGTGTCAACGTAAATTTCTACCTCAATGGCGGCGCAATTTTGGCTGGCAGAAAATTTAGCGAATTTATTGCGTTCGAGAAATTCGCAAATATTTCCACTTCGCTAACTTTACCACTTATACAGTATATGGGTTGGAAGGCCGGAACGCGTGTGTGTGGCTAGTTGTATATGGGTAATGGTAGGACGGAACGCGTGTGTGTATTGCGGCTAGTTGTATATGGGTTATGGTACGACGGAACGCGTGCGTATATAATGGCTGGTTGTATATGGGTTATGGTAGGACAGAACGCGTGCGTGTATGACGGCTAGTTGTATATGGGTGATGGTAGAACGGAACGCGTGCGTGTATGACGGCTAGTTGTATGTGTGCTATTGTAGGAAGAAACGCGTGCGTGTATGACGGCTTGTTGTATATGGGTAATGGTAGAACGGAACGCGTGCGTGTATGACGGCTAGTTGTATATGGGTTATGGTAGAACGGAACGCGTGCGTGTATTACGGCTATATGTATATTGGCTATTGTAGGACGGAACGCGTGCGTGTATGACGGCTAGTTGTTTATGGGTTTTGGTAGGTCGGAAAGCGTGCGTGTTTGACGGCTAGTTGTATATGGGT
This sequence comes from Dreissena rostriformis, assembly GCA_007657795.1. Classification (NCBI taxonomy): domain Eukaryota; kingdom Metazoa; phylum Mollusca; class Bivalvia; order Myida; family Dreissenidae; genus Dreissena; species Dreissena rostriformis. The sequence continues at coordinate 160,190 of VMBQ01000174.1, forward strand.
CATGGTAGGACGGAACGCGTGCGTGTATGACGGCTAGTTGTATATGGGTTATGATAGGACGGAACGCGTGCGTGTATGACGGCTAGTTGTATATGGGTTATGGTACGACGGAACGCGTGTGTGTATGACGGCTAGTTGTATATGGGTTATGGTACGACGGAATGTGTGCGTGTATGACGGCTAGTTGTATATGGGTTATGGTAGGACGGAACGCGTGCGTGTATGACAGCTAGTTGTATATGGGTTGTGGTAGGTTGGAATGCGTGCATGTATGACGGCTAGTTGTATATGGGTTATGCTACGAGGGAACGCGTGCGTGTATGACGGCTAGTTGTATATGGGTTTTGGTAGGTTGGAATGCGTCCATGTATGACGGCTAGTTGTATACGGGTTATGCTACGACGGAACGCGTACGTGTATGACCGCTAGTTGTATATGGGTTATGGTACGACGGAATGCGTGCGTGTATGACGGCTGTTGTATATGGGTTATGGTACGACGGGACGCGTGCGTGTATGACGGCTAGTTGTATATTGGTTATGCTACGACGGAACGCGTGCGTGTATGACAGCTAGTTGTATATAGGTTATGATAGGTTGGAATGCGTGCGTGTACGACGGCTATTTGTATATGGGTTATGGTAGGACGGAACGCGTGCATGTATGACGGCTAGTTGTACATGTGTTATGGTACGACGGAACGCACGCGTGTATGACGGCTTGTTGTTTATGGATTATGGTAGGTTGGAATGCGTGCGTGTATGACGGCTATTTGCATATGGGTTATGGTACGACGGAACGCGTGCATGTATAACGGCCAGTTGTATATGGGTTATGGTGCGACGGAACGCGTGCGTGTATGACGGCTAGTTGTATATGGGTTGTGGTAGGTTGGAATGCGTGCGTGTATGACGGTTAGTTGTATATGGGTTATGGTACGACGGAACGCGTGCGTGTATGACGGCTAGTTGTATATAGGTTATGGTACGACGGAACCCGGGCGTGTATGACGGCTAGTTGTATATGGGTTATGGTATGACGGAACGCGTGCGTGTATGGCGGCTAGTTGTATATGGGTTGTAGTAGGTTGGAATGCGTGCGTGTATGACGGCTATTTGTATATGGGTTATGGTAGGACGGAACGCGTGCGTGTATGACGGCTTGTTGTATATGGGTTATGTTTGGACGGAACGCGTGCGTGTATGACGGCTCGTACCTTCAGACGGATAAGGCTGTAGAGGGCGTCGTCGCAGTGCTTCATGAAGAACTTCTTGTTGATCGCGAGCACCTCACAGTCTCCGCTCACCTGAGGTGTGCAAAACAATAACGGAAGTTGGGTCATATGAAAATAAGAGTATGTCAATTAACGTTGACGACCTTTAATAATCATTCGATATCATTACATGTACATGTATATCACAACTTTCAGTGTCGCTAAAATTGGAACATCTAACGTGAATGTCGATTAATGATTATCTTTTTCTTTTTTTTGGCATCAAGTAACAAATTACTTTATAGAGCTTTAAGTGGGGGAAATGTTTACATTTTTGTAATGTTTACATCGATACGAATCTGACCACGTGCTTCATATAACAAGAACAACTCATAATGGTGTATTATATACACAAGTTTGTCGTAAGAAGAAAAAAAAACACGAAATTGCAATTGAATGCACGTCATAAACATCCACCGTATTACATGACTACCGTTTCACTACTCACCAGACTGACAGAAGGCCCGCGTTCGTCGTGCTCCAAACAGGACCGCAAGCCCTGAAAACGTTCCAGGAATGTATAGTAATGCAATATATAGGAAATATAATGTTATAAGCTTCATTTTATTTGTTATATGCTGACCGGAAAAAAGTTTGTGGTGATATTGATGAGTTGAACAAATGTTTGAAACTCACATCAAAGGAGATCGCGAGCTTTATTGTCATTTTGACTTAGTATACTTATATTACGTATTTGAGAGTTGTCACGAGACACCTTGATAAAGTAAAACTCAAAGCCGAAGTACATAATTTTCATTGTGTGCTCATGTTTATTTTGTTTCACTGACTCATGAACATGCACAGAGATTCCGACTCGCTCTGACCAGCAGACGACACTTACGAATGTTTGCCCCTGGTGCAGCGTCTCCACTTGTACAAAGGGAGGTAACGCCATCCCCTCTTCTTCCACAGTTTTCTTCCCGTTACGCCTCTTTCTAGTAATGCAACAAGGAAACAACACGTTGCATGAACATTTTTAATTTAGAGAAAAAATAGTGATTATCAAATTTGTTAATGTTCAGTAGAAGAGCTTAGACACACCCAACTGACACTAGTCTTTTAGCATGAATATACCTGAATTGAATACACATTGTACTAGTCCGGTATATACCAGTGCTCTACATACACTTTGGTATAGTATTCGTACATAGGTGAAGTATTCGTACATACAGGTGTAGTATTCGAACATAATGGTATAGTATGTAAGTAGAGGAATCGAGTTATAGACAACAAGCAGCCTACTCAGTATCCCAAAATGTATGTAAATAATGATTTGAATCGCGAATCACGCCCAAAAACAAAACTCAAAACAAACAATAAAACAATTCGATTGCATACGCTAATATTGTCCAAAAATGATAATGCGTCCGAGACCAAAGATACCATATGACTTGGCAATATAATCATATCACTTCGCTAGGGAAACAACAAACAGCCGCCAAACTATTAACAAGTTGAGAAAGAAGAAAATGTTGCCTAGCACTTAAAACGAACCCTTTGGATGTGGAAGCATTTGAACGATCCGTCTCTGGAGCAGTGGCGCTCTTCTTCGCTGACATGGCTGTTGAAACGGATATAAAACATGGCTTTCATACTCTTTTTTTTAAACATAAATTATATATTGTATTTCATACTCTTTTAATTAAAACAGTAATAGTTCATGGTATGTTATGCTCTTTTATATTTAAACAGAAATAGTACATGTTATTTTAGGCTCATTCAGTTGAAAAAAAAACAACGAAAAAAGTTCAGTTGAAAACAGAAATAGTACATGATAGTTTATGTTAATTTCTTATAATAAATGTAATTTAACACAATCTGATTATAAGACGATTTTGACGCTTTGTTCTGTATTGTTCTGACATGTTTAATTAGTATTTTGTTGTAATAAGTTTTTGCAAATATATTCATCTACGGTTCTTGTACCACGTGTGATGGTTTGTAGCATTGAATTACATTTATTGAACTTACCATCGCTGTCCTCTTCAATAACGACTTCACATTTTGTACCGGATGTGACGTCAGTGTTTTCTTTATCTTCGTCCAGTGTCTCGTCTGCAGACTGCACCGGTCGGCGCGTGGATGGGTCGGTGGTTTTGGGGCGATAGCGAGGCATCCCGGAAACAGATCGCCGGGGAAACCGGTTCTTAGACGGCGTGGCGGACTGGCTGCGCAGACGATAGTCTCCGCCGCACTTCCGATGCGGAGAGTTTGGGTCCTCTTGGAGCTTTGATCTTGTCAGCTCGCTGGGCTGGTAGTTACTAGGGGCGTAGCAAGACTTTCCTGCAGCAAAGGGACCAAACATGCTGAGGAAACCGACGCCCCTATATATCACGGTTCATATCATGTGTATCCATTTTTCGTGCAAACATAATATAATGAATTCTAGTATAAGTTCCCTCTTTATGTATTACATGAGCATATTTTAAATTACAAGACGCTAACTAACTAAGTCTACCTTCCAATCGCAATAAAAATCAATCAGTGAAGTAGAATACCAAAGGCTACTGTATAAATTTAAAAAAAAAAAGATTCATAAGTTTCTACAAATTCTGAGGATTTAATTGAAAACACTATAAGCAACGAAAATTGACAAACAGAACTAGGGTCCCTTTGCACAATGTTCATGTACGTTCACATATACGTACTGCTGTTGCCGTCTGCCACGAAGTCAAGTATCTTGTTCTTCTGGTGGTAGGCGGACTGCTCCTCCATCTGCTGCTGGATCTTCTTCCGGCGCGCCTTCACGTCCACGCGCCCGGGCTCCAGGTGCTTGAGCACCCGTGCCTCGCCCTGCAAGGGAAGACAAGCGTCACTTGAGTACCCATAGGAGCATTCACTTATCGATCGATATACTGACGTATGAGCGTCGTTCGTGGGGGTCTTGGCTTAATGCACGTACGGAAAGCAGCGTCCCGGATCACGGAGTGAAGTCCGGTCCAGATTAGTTGTAATGGTAAGAAGAGCATTCTTTGAAAGAGACACTAACACACAGTTTCAGCATCTTTAACAAACGATTTATGTTTAAACATTTGTAAATCAATATTTGTGGAATGTGTAACAGTGCCAAATTATTTTATGTGGTGAGATATATCTACACATTTATTGAAAGATACAGAGTCCGCATCTTTAAAAAACGCTTTATATTAAAACATATATATATTAATATTAAAAGTTTCCACGACTAGGTATAGTTACTTCACGTACCGACTTGATAACGTAAATCCATTCGATGTCGTTACTGTCCTTCACAATCAAACGGCCATACCTGAAACCGAACATCGCCGATATGGAATTTAGCGTACATGCAATACATACACATGGGTCGCGCTCTGAGATAAGGGGGTTTAATGATGTGGGTTAAGTGTCATCCCAGATAAGCCTATGCAGTCCGCACAGGCTAATCAGGGACGACATTTTCCGCCTAGTGATTTTTTGCTTAGAAGATACTTTCTTTAAACGAAAATTATCATAAAAGCGGAAAGTGCCGTCCCTTATTAGCCTGTGCGGACTGAACGGGCTAATCTGGGATAGCACTTTACGCACATGCATTAACACCCGTTTTTCACAGAGCGCGGTTTCAAACTATTTTCGAATTATCGTTGGTTACCTAACAAATTTTAAACGACAAGCATCAAACTGCAGAACGATTCGTTGTTGTGTTTTGCAAATATACAACGAAGATCTTAAATGATGCTAAGATGATCTGATTTTTTGTTGTTGGGCGACTGATATGATATCTCTATTTTAATCTGCTCTGCTTAGATTCTGAACTTCTTTTCGCGTCGTTGCATGTTTTACAAATATAATTTAGTGTCATGTATACAAACAAACGAGAGAAAAAACACAAACAGCGAGTATTGGCTGCGTTCTTCAAATAATTAAATAACCGCTTAATTCTTTGTGTATTGTAAGCGAATGTAACTTACTTGTATTTCAGTGAGCTCCACGTGCCAGGGTTCTCTAAGAGTTTCTGCATGGGAAAGTGCTGAAATACGGCGTCGTTCCTGCAAAACAAATGCATCTTCATGATTTTGACAGCCTGATAATAGTGTCGTATGAAAACAGGACGTAAGACGTGCAGTCCACACGGGCTTAGCGGCAGCGTCACTTTGAGCCTTCGGTAGTTTTGTGGTTAAAAGACGTCAACAGAAAGTACCAAAAAAAGGAAAGTGGCAGCTGGACTACAAAGGATGATCTGTAATGCTACTTTACGCTCGAGCATTTAGAATGGTTTTCACAAAACTACTTAAAACTACCCAAATCCACTCTATTGGCCTAACATACCAAACCCACCGCTCTTCTATTATTATTATTATCATATACATATTCACCTTAACCCATTTATGCCTAGCGTCTAGAAAAAAGGCCTTGGCAAACAGCGTAAACCCAGATGAGACGCCGCATGATGCGGCGTCTCATCAGGGTCTGCGCTGTTTGCTTTAAGGAATTTCTGTAAGGAATATAATAAATATAGAAATAAATATACAAGACATCAATAATTTTGGAAATAAATTGATCCAATTTAGAAGGATGGAAAAGGCATAAATGGGTTAATTAAACATCCTCCATTTCATGAATACCAGTTACGTCGTCGCTGTTGCCATACACCGCGATTCATAGCATTTGTGTTACCATCGAGACGAGCTGTGCTATGTAACATTGTATTGCGGTTTTCGATAAACTTCGTTTCAGGCTGTTGTTGCTGCTGTTATACATTGCATACATGTAAGTAATGTAATACTTTTATGTATAGAAATGACATGTCTGAATGAATGGACTATATTCTAACCAATTCTTATCCCCGTTTGTCAAAACGTACGCAATCTTCAATAATTTGCCCTTTAACGTAACTCTTTCACGTAATTGATGTTGAACTTACTTGCATATATCCAGATTCTTGGGGTCGCAATTGTCTGAAGTCATGTTGAAAATTATCCGGTAATCCTACAAGAAAATCAACCGTTCAACAGTCAATGGACAATTGCAATGCGCTGTCACACTATAGGGACACAGACTTGTTTCTGTACACATATTATCACCGTTCACAGTTTGCGCGCAAACCACAACAGAAAGACAATAGGCTTTTACAGTTGGCATAATACGTAATAGCATAATACGTAATAGTGTTGATCGCGCATTAACCCATTTATGCCTAGCGTCTACAAAAAAAGGCTTTGGCAAACAGCGCAGACCCAGATGAGACGCCGCATGATGCGGCGTCTCATCAGAGTCTGCGCTGTTTGCTTAAAGAATGTTTTCTTTAAGAAATATTCTAAATATAGAAATAAATATACCAGATATCCCTAATTGTGGAAATAAATTGATCAAATTTAGAAGGATGGGAGAGTCCACTAGGCATAAATGGGCTAAAAAGGCAAATCCTCGCCGCCTTTGACAGTTTAGTAACAGTTCCATGTTCATAACAAAGATATCCGACCAAGATTGACGACACACTCGTGGAAAGATCACACGCCGACAAAAGTTAGCCTGGTTTGTGATGAATAGAGTCTAGCAGATTTGAAGCAGAGCTGATCATCGTTTTTAATTAAATACGCAATAATCCGCGTGTTAAAAGGTGCAGTGAACTCGATATAAAGCTTATTTAATAAACCTGACATTTATCCGCGATATAGGACGGGGTAAAGTCATGGGAACTATCGATGTGAACTTGAACTTGATTTCGTCGACCTACCGGTAAATCCGTTATAAATCAATCAACATAGTTATAACATATGTTTGTTAAATTTTGTTCTGAGAGTGAAATAAGACATAGGTCTATCAAGTCAAAGTTAAACATGCAAGAAAATCGATCTCTGTATAAAACAATGCAACATTGACTCTTGTGAAGAAATGAGCCGCGTTCTGCGAATCTGGGCTGAATGCGTGTGCTGAAATTTTCGTCCCCGATTAGCCTGTGCGGACTTCACAGGCTTATCTGAGATGACACTGTACGCATATTCATTAAGCCCACTTTTACCAGCTCAAATAATACCAATACGGCATTGAGCTAAACTACGATACCAACAGATCCACAGCACTAATTTATTAAATTAATATTTAAAAATGAAACAATACAACAACATTTGCTGAAAACATGTGAATACAGCAAACAAAATATTTACGATTTTAAAAAGCACTTACGTTTCGTATGAAAATTATCTTTACTGTATTGAATAGATTTGTTAAAACTGCATTCGTGATCTACCAAACATACTGTTTTCATGAAAGCAATATTATTGTTGAATAAAATAAAAACAGATGTTAGGAAATAAACAAGCATCTAACATGTTAAAGATACGAAATTTGAATTTTAAATAATGGAAGGAAGACCTTAGTAAAATGTTCTATAGCAAGGGAACACTAAAGATAAATAGTGTTTGATTTGAAATACGCGGTTAAAGTTTAAATATATTTGTTTGAAATGATAAAAATCGTCTGCCTTTATAAAAAAAATGCACCGAATGTTGTAAAGCCATTCTGTCTGAGGGAAGCAATTTCAATAGATCCAATACGACCCTTTGTTGGACAGATTGATATCTGAAATAAATAGATTTCTGAAACTCCCTGAATAAATACTTGCAAATTAAACACAGAATTTTATAGCTTTCAAAAAATAGATCTTTGTTATACTGAGTGCGCACAATGGAATTAATTATCAGACGTTCCTATTTATTATCCAGTGTATTTTATTATTATACCCTCTGCTAAAAAAACAGGATCTTGATGCGCATCGAATCGAAACGTCTATTGAAGATCAAAACAGCTTTAAATGAGACGAGTCATGCGAAAAGGGGTCTTGTGCCATTTGAGTATCTCCAGACCGGCTTCCCTGTCCGTTAGGAAGTCAGACAAGGTTTCGTGGTCTCATTTGCGGACAATTTGGCTCCTTACCAGACTGCGCGAATGTGCAGGCTGGTCTGGAGCTACGCTGGTCGAATATGACATAAGACCCATTTTCGAATGACGCAGCTCTATGTACGGATCAATACAATATACGCAGACCTTTAGTAGATTACCTACATAATTTGATTGAAAAGATGTCGATCACACGCAATGTTTATTTACAACGTCTCAAGCGCACATGACCATATTACATTATCCCATTGAATAAGACAGTACCCTACAATAGTGTCGATAATGTCTTAAAGACCAATTTTGAACAAACATGTCCTAGTTTACAACACACTGTTACATAACATATTTGATACCTAATACTAATTTGATAATAATCCAGACGGACCCGGTGATCTACTGGTCTTGATTTTGAAACCGTTTTCAGATCAAAGGTATTAATTTGTATCAATAATAAAAAAACATGACGGGGAGCGTATCACATCTCTATCTTAGGGAGAGAATAGTATTGTTTAAATATATTGGTCAAAGCTCGAACGATGTGTTCATAAGGGATGGTATTGTTCTAACAAGAACGAGTTTATGATCCAGTGGCCTTTCGTGACGCAGATATTAATTTACTGTAAATATCATGCAGACTTACAAACGCATTGAATTCCTGAGTGCAATTCAATAGGACACAATACATACAGACATTTTCTAACTAGCTACATGACGTTATCATAAATATTTTGCATAGTCCACGTCTTGAAAATTTCAGTCCGCGTTAAGTCAAAATACAGTGGTTAACGTTAATAAACACCCATTAACTCAATATTTGTTTCACTGTTTCAATATTTCAAATCAGAATGCGTAACGAATGATTTACATTAATAAGTACAAGTCAATCATAGAAAGTCGTCGTCCAGCCGGCTACTTACAAATCTGTGGAGGTAGAGAATCTCCACGTCGTCCTTGGAGAGCACGGTGGCGCGCCGGGAGGAGCCGCAGATCAGATCCTCTTCCTGCAAATGCCGTTATGATGCCGCAGTTAGAAATCCGGAGTAATTCGTCTGCAGTGAGTCGTCTGCAGTAAGTCGTCTGCAGTGAGTCGTCTGCAGTTAGTCGTCTGCAGTAAGTCGTATGCTGTAAGTCGTCTGCAGTGAGTCGTCTCCAGTAAGTCGTCTGCAGTTAGTCGTCTGCAGTGAGTCGTCTGCAGTAAGTGGTCTCCAGTAAGTCGTCTGCAGTAAGTCGTCTCCAGTAAGTCGTCTGCAGTGAGTCGTATGCATCAAGTCGTATGTATTGAATCGCCTTCAGTTAGTCGTCGGTACTTATAGAGTTAGTTATCTGCAGTCAGTCGTCATTTAATCTTCAGCAGTTAGTCTTTTGTAGAGTATGCATTTGTTTCTCTGCAGTAAGGCACATGAATTTAGTCGTCTGAATGCATAGTTGTCTGCAATAAGTTTTTGAAGTAAAATGTCTACATGTGGTCATCTGCAGTTACTAGTCTGCATTTAGAAATTCGGAGCAAGTTGTCTATAGAGAGTTGTCTGACGTAAGTGTTCTGCTTTCTGCCCTCTGCATGTGGTCGTCTGCATTAATAGTCTACATCAAATCGTAAAAAAACGATGAATTTAGTCTTCCTCATTTAGTGGTCTGAAATTAACCGTCTGTAGTTACTTATTAGTCATTGCAGTAACTCGTCTTCAGTATATCGTCTGCAATAAGTCGTCTTCAGTTACCGAAATTACCGGTAGTCTGAAGTTACTTCGTAAGTCGTTTGTAGTAAGTCGTCTGCAGCCATTCATCTGAAGGCAGTCGTGTTAAAGTGTCGTCTGCATTTTGTCAAGTGGTAGTTGTTTGTATGAGAGTCTACATTAGGTATTAATGAAAGTCTACAGTAAGTATTGTAAATGTATATAATAGCACTGCCATGTGAATAAACTATTCGCTCGTCCTCTATTAGTGATCGCCTTTATTAAACAGTACAATAATTGATAAAATGTAAATAACAGTTGGCATGACCGTTCTATAATATTGCTGCCGCATGATTATTTATGTGTGCATTTAAACATAGCTCATTTAAGTGAAACATTTTAGTAATTCTAACAATCGCTGAAAGCGTCCTTGGTGGCGGAGAAAGCATCCGGAGAACGTATGACCCCCTTCATACGAAAATGGATCTTATGCGATATGCGGCAAGCCTAGCTCCATATCGACATGCGCATTCGCAGTCTGGTAAGCACCTACGCTGTCCGTTAATAAGACCCCGGAAACTTGCGTGACTTTATATCGGACATGGTAGCTCCTGACCAGACTGCGCGATTGCTCAGGCTGGTATGGAGCTACGCTGGCCGCATATGGCATAAGACCTATTTTTGCATTACGCGGGTCGTATGTACTCACCCCGAACTTCTGTCCGGCTTCTATTTCCTCTGGTTGTTTCCGACCCTCCGGCTTTTCCACCACTGTAACAGGCGATGTTTTGTGTGAACACTGACCATATACTCGCTGTATGTGTGAACACCTTCTTCAAGGCAGCAATACATACACTTTTTTGCAAAATTCGTCTAAAAACTTAAAGTGTACCCAGGTATTTATGTGTTTATTTACTACTAAGCATGTTATTCACTAAACGCACTTTTGAGACGCGTTGAAATAAATCAACTTTGTTTTCATCAGAATGCTAAAACCGTTTCAATTATCCATCGATTTTGTTCTGGTGTTAACCGTTGAAATCCAATACTGATACGCAATAGAATTAAACGTATTGTCAATAGTACAATGTATACAATTATTAATATCCTCTTCAGCGAGAATGTCGGGGCGTCTCTCCATTATGCAATATTGTTCAACGCAATCAAAGTGGAAGCATGTGGAGGAATACATTATCTCTTTTTTAGCGCTGGAACCGAATTTTGAAGGCCTTTGCAAACAGTTTGGATCCAGATGAGACGCCACAGAACGTTGAGTCTCATCAGGATCCAAACTGTTTGCTTTTCTGATAGTATTCTTTGAAAAAAAATCGAAGAAAATGCTTATTTTAGAAATTCAGCAGACGACATTTTAGCAGACGACAAATTTCCAGCATGCAAAGGGTTATACATTGAACAAACAACAGACAAAGACATATCTGAATAAGAAATGCAGTTGATGTAATGAAAAATTACATAACTACAAAAATCGCTGTGCAAAGGTTTTTATGATATGAGGTATCCTTGCAATCGAATAAATGACTTCAATCATTAGATGTTTTCATTATTAACGATGTTTATTTGCTCTGTGCATGTCTTTCCGACAAGATAAATGATGAAAGATAAACATCGCAAAATGATAAATATGTTCATGAATACGCATGTCGCGGTCCAGGGGGCAGACCTTTCAAACAAGCAACGCTGTTGTGATTAATCATTAATAATTAGGAAAATAAAATGATATAAATTACTGGAAATATAATTCACATCTAGACGTTCCCGCTGCTAACATATAATAAACTATGCATACATGCTTTTTTATATTAACTCTGCCCTCACGTCGGCATTCATTGAGCACCCGAAAGGACGACATTAAATTTAAATGAGCCTCGCTCTGTGAAAATGGGGTGGATGTTATTCATGTGCGTAAAACGTTGTCCCAGATTAGCCTGTTCGCACAGGCTAATCCGGGACGACCCAATTCCGCTTTTATTGTATATTTCGTTTAAATGAAGACTCTTCTTGACGAAAATTTAGTTCAAGCGGAAAGTGTCGTCCCTGAATAGCTATACGGACTGCACAGCCTAATCTGGGACTACACTTTACGCACATGCATTAAACCCCATTTTCTCAGAGCGCGACCCAAATGATATTCCCAGAAAATAAATAAGTGTGGCGAGTGTGTGTGTTGAGAAGACTCATAAGCATTTCTGGCTTCAAGACGATGATTTCTCTATATTGAACATGTTGAGGTTCTTTTAAAAAAATATTCAAAAATATGGTTGTACAATCATCAATACTGGTAATCAAAGAATGACTCGGGCCTTCGTTCCTCTCCTGCCGTTCAAATGACGAACTTCAAAGCTGATATATAATTATCGTCCACAGCACGTGCTTGGAACTTACGTTCACCCGACAGCAGGAAATATATCCCATCTGGGGCAAGACCTTGGCGTAAAATGACTCGATTTCGTCGGTACCTGAAATACACATTTGAAGTGTTAGTCTGGCGACCTTTAACTCGCCGTAAAATGGACCGGGGATCGCGAAATCATTTCATTACGACTTATGTTCTGGTTCTCTGTTACACCTGAGCCAAACCCCCTGCCAGAATATGTCAGAATATGTCGCAAGCTTATTGGCAAATAAGGGACGTTGACGGAGCCTGCAAATACAAACTGCTTTATTCCGTGAATAATTATTATGTTTATTTATAAAATCAAGTCATGACAATCTACTTATGTTTGACAATTTTTACCCGACATTTCTAATGTTTTGTATCTTGTATACCGGTAAGCTTTAGCTTTGCCTCAAGTTGTGTCCGTTTTGTCACTTGAACATTAAAGCAAACTACTATTAGTTTGTTTGCCTTATACTGTGCTGATTCGCGTGGTTACCACCGTGCATGTCGGTGTCCGACACTTACTGATCGTAGAAGGCCCGCTGACATATCTGCTTCTGAATGGAGAGCGGATATTCTTGAAACGATTTGCAGATGTTTTTCATGCATTTCACTACCTGTTGAAATAAGAAAGCAACTAGTACTTCGATCGTTGTAAATTTAATGAACAAAAATATACTTCGCAAAGTGCATGTGTACGGTATTTTACCCCATTTATGACTAGCGTCTAGAAAAAGGCCTTAGCAAACAGCGTAGACCCAGATGAGACGCCGTATAATGCGGCGTCTCATCAGGGTCTGCGCTGTTTGCTTAAAATAATTTCTGTAAGAAATATTCTGAATATAGAAATAAATATACTAGACATCCCTAATTTTGGAAATAAATCGATCCAATTTAGAAGGATTGGAGAGTCCACTAGGCATACATGTAAATGGGTTAAATCGTGATGGTGACTTACGGGATGTTGATGGCATCAAAAGCCATTGGGTTACAGAGATAAACTATCAGTAAGTCATTTGTGTCTTAGGTAAAATCCTGAGAACGCTCTCTGACTGAGATCAATACTGGGTCGCTCTGCACATTTGATCAGTTATTTTCGGTATATTTTATAACATTTGATAGATGTATGACTGTGAACAACAAACGGAAACAGTCGCTTTTAACATGAAAGAAGGAAGACAACTGCATACCTCGAGTATTTGATCGTCGGATCGAGTTCCCGGCCTTTGTTTCATTATATTGCGCACATCTTCTGTTAAATAGTCCTGCAACAACGTACATGTATGCGCATACAAAATATTTTGACACAAACGTACGCGTGTGCATTTAAATTAAATTTTAATAAAACTAACAGAATCAATTAAAAATAAATCGTGATGGAATACGATCTAAATGTACTATTTCAAAAGTTTGCAACGTAACAGTCAAGAACTTTGATAAATTTCATATTGTATCAAAAAAGAAAACGAATAGAGATAATGTTTGTAATTCACATTCGTCATGTGTAAGAATCTACAATCCCGCGGAGTAAGAATAAGACTTCACCTATTCATCTACACCTATGAGCCGCGCTCTCTGAAAAGGGATCTGGGACGACACTTTCCGCTTCTTTGATATTGTTCGTTTAAAGAAAGTTTCGTCTTAGCAAAAATCCAGTTTGGGCGGAAAGAGTCCTCCCTTATAAGCAGGTGCGGACTGCACAGTCTAATCTGGGACGTCGCTTAACGCACATGCATCAGACCCCCTTTTCGCAGAACGAGGCTCATAGGTTACCTCCGCCTTCTTATGACGCATGTACTCGGTGACGTCAAAACTGAGCTGCTCGAGCTCACGCGCCTCGTTCGTGACGTAGGTTACGAAGGCTCGACCCTTCTTCTTGTCGTTCGTGAGCGCCGCCGCCACCGCCAGGTTGTCAACCAGGGCGAACCAGGCCTCCTGGGACACACGGTTCTCCAGAAGACTGCGTGGGAGGGGAGAAACCATGAACGAGAGATGCAATAACTGAGTGCTTCTTAGCCCCAGAAAACATACAACATGTTATATTTATTTATAACCCTCATATAAATGCCCGAACAGGCTAATGTAGGATGAAACTTTCTGTCTAGACTGGATGTTTGTATAGAACATTGATTAGGCTGTGCGGACTGTACTCGGCAATCTAGAACGATACATTCATTAAGCCCGGGTTTCCCAGTTCAAATAGGCTGAAGTACACAGGGTACCAACATAAAGTGTTTCTTCGTGCTTAGAAAGTGTCAGCCTTCATGCACAACTAAACCTCAGTTTTATTCATTATTACATTAAATTATATAACTTTTATACGTTTTAAAACGTAATGGATTGGTGGATTTTGAGCATTAGCAAATGTAATACTCCCCACACTCACACATCCCATAGACTATTTGACCATGCACCTGACGCGAATAATTGCAGTACATGAAAACGCAGACTGATATGCATTGTGTTTACGTTAACACGCAATTCACAGACATCGTATTTACAACTATTACACAACATGACAAGACAAAGCGCACGTGCTCACCTGGTGCACACGTGACACACCTGGATAAGCAGCTTCACTGCACGTGCCACGCGCCGGAAACGAACAAACGGCTGAAATGAGTAAAGAACATCTTTCGTGCGCAGCTCACAAGAATGTATAGGCATAAATTGTATGGGTTGCGCTATGTGAAAAGGGGGGTTTAATGCATGTGCGTAAAGTGTCGTCCCATATAAGCCTATGCCGTCCGCACAGGCTTATCAGGGATGACACTTTCCGCGTTTATTGTTGTTGTTTTTTTTTTGTTAAAAAGAAGACTCTTCTTGATGAAAATCCAGTTTATGCGGAAAGTGTCGTCCCTAATTAGCCTGTGGGGACTGCACAGGCTAATCTGGGACGACACTTTACGCACATGCATTAAACCCCGTTCTCTCAGGGCGAGGCTCATATTGATTGATATCGTTATAGGCATTCTCTTTAAGAACTGGACTTTGTGTTCAAATTAGACTGCCTAACAAAATATGAATGATTAGAATATATTTTAAATTCATGAATGTTTTTAAATCAAGTGATTTGTTTAAGGTAAAAGACAATGTATATTATAGAACTGAGCTATCATTATAAAAGCGATTACCCATATGATAGCATTGTACTGGCATTTTGTTAGTTGAAACTCTAGTACATTACATTAGCCATACGTAGTACGTGTATAAGGAATTAAGGTTTAACATCACTGTTTGAATAACAGTTTGCAGAAATGTCAGATACGCTTGACATTTAAAATGGTCATGAATAAATCGTCGGCATGCTTGTACATTTGTGAAAAAAAGTGCGATTATGCAGTCATTTTCCAATAAAGTTTCAATATCAAAGATAATATTCCATTCATTTTCAACACACTGTAAACAACAATTATGTCCATATAATTCGTATGAACCTAATATTCAATGATCGGAAAAGCAAAGAGTATTTTGGTCTTTTCCGAGTGCTCTTATTATAACAATTGGACTCTACCTGAAAATACATATAAAGGGTGCTTATGGCATTTTTTGATAAACCATTACACAACTCTATATCTCTCGATTTACTAATTGTAGAATACAATTATCGCTGATCATAAGTGAAATAACTTGAAATATCGAACCATTTTATTTCATTTGTTTTCCTGAAACGTGTCTATGGGTGGATATTAAGTTCTACAAACGTAAATATCCTGTATAACGGTACGCTTGGATAGTATAAACAGGCTTAATTCGTGTCCGCATCTTGCTTGCAATACTATGGAGGCTCTAACAAATATTTCTTAAAGATGGATTGTACTTGTATTTGGTTTGTCGTTTGATGATTTTATAAAATTGTATTGTCATAAGAAGAGTTTGAAGTGTTTCTCATGATGCATGTTGCATTCTTATTCTATCAATGGTTCTGGGCATGCACAATTCATAGGGACACGATTACACTCATATTAATCATACCACGTATTGTCTTTCATATAAATTAACATACAAAAACATTTCATGGTCCATTAAACTATATATTTAATATAGAAGACAGTATATATGAGTCGCGTCATGCGAAAATGAGTCTAATGTCATATGCTTCCAGCGTAGCTCCAGACCATCCTGCGTATTAGCGCAGTGTGGAGCTACCATGTCCGCTAATGGGACCACAAAACCTTGCGTGACTTTACAGTGGACAAGGTAGCTCCTGACCAGACTAATACGCAGGCTGGTCTTGAGCTACGCTGGCCACAAAAGGCATAAACACTATTTTCGCATGACGTGGCTCATTTAATGATTAACCACAATGCAACAAAACCATAACCAGAATACAAACAATAAAAGCAAAAGTAGTGAACACAGCTATATATTCGATATATTAAGCATTGTCCTCGTTAATTATCGCCAATCATTCGACATTGTCCGTAAAAAATGAGGCAAAACGAGGACATCAATAAAACATTTGCTTTCGTCGAGGTGATACATAACCACAGCGCCACAATTGTAACAGACTACTGCGATGGTGCAGTGTTTTTAATGTAGGGCTTGTTAACCGAATTTCATGAGGTCGAATTTGCTTTTTAATTTGTTTTCCATAGTAAAACTCTTTTTTTTGTGTTTATCACATTATTACTTCATTAATAATGGCAAACTAATTTAACTCTTAAATATATATTTTGTATTGTTTTATTCTATTGTTCACTTTATTGGGCAGTAGTAACAGTACTAAAATAACCCATTCGCATTAACTTTCATTTCAAGTAGTATCGATACACACACGGTTAACTTTATGCTGCAAAATTAATCAATCGAAATTTTTGCAAATAATTTTAAACAAAAAACGTGGACTTAATGCACACATTAATTTCGAATATCAAAACAAAACTAAACCGAATTCGTGTCTCGAAATAGACAACAACCACTTTGTGACTTTGTGAAGTTACTTTTAGTCTATCGGTTAAAGTCATAATGTTGCTGGTCTCTACATGAATACAATGTATATTCATTTGTCTTCAAATACCCGTATCAATTTTGCACGATATTTATTATATACATTAAGAATGGGCTACGGATTAAAACGGAATATCCATCACAGCCGGGTTAAATCTATCGTATAATAGCAATACAAACACGGTTTTATAACTTCCACAAATTCGTTAACGATTTAACAGTTAACAATATCGTTTTGATAGCTAAAACCACAGGAAATACAAATATTTTGCTAATACAAGTCATTTGAATGGATTGGAAAACAAACACACTGTAACGATTCGTCTATTAAGTGTTCGTAATCTCAATATTCCATAATCTACGGCATTTCAAGTGGTACAAAAACACTGTAATTATTTCTAATTGTTTCGCCTGTACAGAACGTTCTTCGCAAGCTAGCTAAAGAAAATAAGTGCCGCGCCATGCTTAAATGGACCTTATGCTATATGCGACCAGCGCATGTACGCACCAGCCTGTGCAATCGTACAGTCCGATAAGGAGCTACGCTGCCCGCTATAAAATCACGCAAGGTCTCTTGGTCTCACTAGTGCACAGGGTAGTTCCTGACCAGAATGCGAAGGATTGTTTGGACCTACGCTGGCCGCATATGGCATAAGAACACTTTTAGTATGACGCGGATCATAAGTTACGCATTTTGTTAAACGCATACAACAGCAACAACACGACTACTAAAATATATACACATAAAAAATGTGGGTATGTAAAATCCAAATGCTATTATCATGTTGATAATACATAATATACTAATGGCAAAAGACGGACGGAGCGACGGGAATTTATGGGACTGTTAACCGAACGCAACTCCCGATAGACAGATAGGTACATTGAAACTGGCATTCCTACTTATACCGGAGCGGTGGGATAATAATTTAGGATCCCGGTACTCAAGCACCTACTCCTCCGTCAGCACTCCTTATCCCACCCACCCCCATACACTTAATTCCACGGCCAGTACTTAATTCCAAGGCAAGTCGACAGTCCCACTAAGGGTATGCAGAGTAAGGAATGATATGATAGAACCAGCATTTGTCGAATTTCTTTGTATGGGTCCGGCGACTTCCCCTCACCAGGGAGAAACTATTGATTGAGGTGCATATAATCATTAACTTGCGCATCAACAATCACTGAAGTTATTTTATTTTTAATTTGTATTAAAAAAATGGGACTGTAAAGTTTATTTTAAAAAAAAACACACAACTGAACATTATGCGTCGGGTACTCCTACTTGTGATCAATAATGGGACAAGCACTGTATTGTTTCCGTTGTATATCTACCTGTTTGTATTGTGAATTCAATTTCCAAGAGATAATTATAGCATATGTCTGACACATTTGTGAACCTCTGTATCCACAAGTATGCGTGAATAGATCCATCCGTAAAGGGACATTATAATTATATATCTCGCTCGAACTCTGCAAATATCTTTTTACAGCCAGACCTGTGTGCACCCTAAAAAGAGCAGTTCGTTGAACACTGGCGTTTGAAGTCTAATTATATGTTAGGATTAGCAAAGAAAACCCTTCAAAACAAATCCTCACGGTATTCAGAATGAGACCTTATTGATTAAATATATAGTTTACTTTTAAATTTTCTCGAATATAATGCCGAGTCGGTTTAATTTCTTCTTTAAGAACACGTCAATACAATAATGGAGAAAACGAAATAAAACGAACGTCTCATACGGAATATTATATTCAATTATCGAAGTATTGAACCCAGTTCAATGAACGACGTACACATTCATCTTTTTGATCATCTAAAAGTAATAATTGAGGATGTATATAAGATGACTTCCAAAATAACAGTATGTATGTATAATAATACGGTAACTATAAAACACATGTCATTGTAAATAAACTAAATCCTTAATTTTGGTAATAGGTGCAACTTAAAAGGCTACCATTTGGGTTCAACGTATTTCATGCATTATATTTATAAGAGAAAATTCTGTTGAAAAGCCCTGTTGTTTATATTCTTAATTTGTATATATCGCTTATCACCTGATTAAATCAACCCTTACTATTTAAAATAACTAATAACTAATAAATAACCAAACATAGATATTTTAGTAAAAAAAGAACCATAATATAATGTAATGATATATATAACTCATATAATGCAACAGACACTTTCAAAAAGAAACAAGCACCCTTTAAACAAAAGCATAAAACAGAACAAGCAGGCGATGGCTCACAACACTTTACAGACAGACAGATCAACCAAATACAGCAACAACGCAAAGAGCATACCCGTACTGACAGAAGAGAAGACAAGCACTTACTGTGAGGATCTATCAAAGAAAACAACAACATTATTTATAATAATACAAATGGTCTTATATTTCTAGAAATTGAAAACATTAGACATGGGAAATATGAACAGTGGTACCGTACCGTGGCATTTTCTTAAGTCGAATATTCGTGTATTAAATTATTATTTAGCAAATCTTCCTCATATTCGGTCACTTACAAGCTAAATTGACCTTTTTTATCCGAAATGAACACATTTTCAACATCATTGAAATTTAAATTAATTGACTTTCCAATGTAATGAAGGTTGATTATTTAGAGATCAGCCATTCTTATTTTTCAATTCATTCAACCCACTCTAGCAATCATCATCATCATCATCATCATCATCATCATCATCGTCGTCGTCGTCGTCGTGGTCGTCGTCGTTGTCGTCGTCGCCATAATTATCATTATCATCAGTATAATTACTAGTATGATCATAATCATCAGTATTATTGCTATTATTATTAAAATGTTTTATACGGTCGTAATAGTATTCTGATATGTGTCTTGTTTTGAGAAAACTGGGCACAATGATTGTGCGTAAAGTGTCGTGCCAGATTAGCCTGTGCAGTCCGCACAGGCTTATCCGGGACGACACTTTCCGCCTAAACTGGATTTTCGCTAAGAAGAGACATCATTTAAACGAAAATTTCCATAAAAGCGGAAATTGTCGTCCCTGATTAGCCTGTGCGGACTGCACAGGCTAATCTGGGATGACAATTTACGCACAAGCATTTTGCCCAGTTTTCTCAGAACACGACACATATGTGCATACCTTTTCTGGCACCTGTTCTTTTTCAACAAATTCAGACTTTTGCGCAACCTTAGCGTCTTTATGAATTTCATCAATTTCGGGTTCTTCGTCGTCGTCAAACAAGTTGACATGACATTTCAATTTTAGAGCGGCCATTCCAAACTTGGCTTTATGAGAACAGCGACATAAAGCCTATCCAAATATCAACACTGGCAACGAATGTGATAGAAACAATATATAGTATTCCAAAAAAAGCTTTACAAATAGCTTTTTCGTTTCTGTATTTATGGCTTATATTTGTTTTGTTTTTTGTTATTTTAGCTTATTCAATAGCATTTAATCTGTATATGTTCACTTTAAAGACATTTGCACACAATAAAGAAAATATTATATTCTGTAACACAAGTCCATTAGTGCCCTTAATCGAAAGATAATAATTCCATCAAATACTTTGCACATTCAGACATTTGGTATTCCTGGCAGTAAACAGTAGCTGGCATGTAGCCTCACAGTATCTGACTTTAGTCTGCCGGTATCGTTCTAATGTTACCGTCTCTACAATTGATAAATAAATCATCGATAATCTCCCGCTCATCTGCAAGTATCTTCATTATGTTCTTCCGCGGACTTGATTAAGAATTTTACAGTCTACAAACCACGGATACGTGGATTAATTTACACCGGTACATTGGTTTTGATTAAATTGGAGCAAATGCGACTACAATTAATGTAATTAATGCCCAACAACGGGTATTCCGAGATAATTTGAATTAATGAATATGTATGTTCGAGTTAAAATGCTTGCAAGTAATAGCAGTATAAAAAGTGGTGGTGGTGGTGGTGGTGGTGGTGGTGGTGGTGGTGGTTGTGGTGGTGGTGTTATTAGCATTTACATGAGCAGTTGCATAAGCAGTAGCATTATAAGTAGTATACGTATCATTAGTAGTAGTGCTCACAAATTTATTTTTACATTTTTAATCTTGATATGAGGGTATTTAATTTTAGAAGTTCATTGTGTATCAATGTGCCAAAGATCAACGATAATCCGTCTGTGAATAAACAATAACCTTAGTTCAAACATGTTTTAGATACAGTGTTATAAAGATGTGTATTGGAGTACTCGCATCAGAGCATGCATTCTATAGGACAACACACAAGGCCACTTCGCCATGATTTTAACTGCTATTGAGACTTAATTTGAATAAATAACATAGTTACGCCTTTAATTTTGACCAGTCAGCATGTTTGAATGCAGCAAGATGTCAAATACAGACTTGTTATTTAAACGGGTATTTACAAAAACCAACGACAAATTGAACCAATATGGCGAGTGCACTTAAACGTATACACACAATAGTTGTATACTGTAAGTGTTGTCTTGCTCAAATGTTATACAGTGTTCCAGTATAAGAAGCATGTTTGCGTCAGTTCCCTCTTAGCTTCAAATAAAGAAAAATACAACATAAGTATTTGTAGGCCAAGAAATTGCGCCGCGACGATTCTCCACGAAAATTTGGTTTTCAATTTTTTAAATGCTTCTCATCTAAAAAAAATCGTATATGCTTGCCTTGAAATATTGTGTAATTAAGAGGCTTTATATTAGGCTCTACCGGAACAAGTTTATAAAAATAATCTTTGAAAGCATAAAATAAAAAGAAAATTTGTTGGATACGGTGGAATATTGATTTTAATTCGCTCGTGATAATAGAAAAAATGTATATATTATATAAATATTATTGTATTTGACCACTCGTGAATTAAAATCTATATCCACAAACTATCCTCTATAAATTATTCATGTAATTTAATTACAAAGCAAAGTACTATATAGCATTATACCACTCCACGAACACAATAATAGTGCAGTCTTAAATATTAACGTGAAGGTTATTCTTCTTCATCTATTGACAGGCAATGAGGTAGGAAACCAATTGTCCAGACGACAATTAAGCGGATAAATAAGTTAACAAGCTAAATCGACAAAATACAACGAATGTAAAAAGAACATTATAGTTAAAAATATTCATGGTGAACATAAGCTCAACTAAATACAGCTGATTTGTCGTTCTGGCGGGGATATTTGTCGTTCTGGCGGGGATATTTGTCGTTCTGGAGGGGATATTTGTCGTTCTGGCGACCTTCATTGAACCCTTCAAAACGCCAGAACGATATATCAGCCATCACTAAATACACCATAAAAATGGTCGCCAATGGCTGTAGACCAGCGCCGACTGCATTATCTGCATGTATCGGCGAGATGATTCCGCAGTTAATTTAACCCATTTATGACTAGCGTCTAGAAAAAAGGACTTGGCAAACAGCGTAGACCCAGATGAGACGCCGCATTATGCGGCGTCTCATCAGGGTCTGCGCTGTTTGCTTAAAGGAATTCCTGTAAGAAATATTCTAAATATAGAAATAAATATACTAGACATCCCTAATTTTGGAAATAAAATTATCCAATTTAGAAGGATGGGCGAGTCCACTAGGCATAAATGGGTTAATCTGCCTCTGATTGATTATAAGAGATCGATCTTGTGGTGTGAAAGGCACATTAACCCATTTATGCCTAGTGGACTCTCCCATCCTTCTAAATTGGATCAATATATTTCCAAAATTAGGGATGTCTGGTATATGTATTTCTATATTTAGAATATTTCTTACAGAAATTCCTTTAAGCAAACAGCGCAGACCCTGATGAGACGCCGCATCATGCGGCGTCTCATCTGGGTCTACGCTGTTTGCCAAGGCCTTTTTTCTAGACGCTAGGCATAAATGGGTTAAGCAATATATTCCATTTCAGATGACTTTAATCAGACAGCGGCTTTTCAATAAGGAACTGAATGCATGGATGTGCATTTTTTTTGCACGTGATATATTTAGATGAAACATGATTAAAGATAAAATGGAATAATATGCCAAGCGCTAGAGGGTTTGGTGGGAATAGGAGAATCATAGCTGTCGCCTGCTGTAGACGTTGATCAATATGCGAACTGCTTTCCCCTTAATCTTAATATGAAGTACACAAATACTTCAGTTATATAAACAACAGTCCAATACATTGTTACATTTTTTATTTAACTATACATAAACCAAAACTGTTACTAATAAAGGCCTTTAATCTTGCTGTCCTACATTTTGCACAATCTGGATGTTTCAATGTTTCAGCGAATTAATGGAACCTTCAGAGCCTCATTTTTTTTTTTTAATTTGGACGTCAACAGTTTCTTTCGGGATAGGTCCGATATGTTCGGCAAAATCGGCAACCGCTGGCAATGTTATGGGACCCGTCGCTTGTGTGTTGGCCTCTTGATGTTTTAGCTTCATTTAGAGATTCCTTCATTTCGTATATCGCAGGATAAATGGCAGAAGGTGTTCCAAAGGTGCCGAGTCTATAGCGACGGGTTCCAAGAATGTTCAAAATGGTTGCCGATAATTGGCCGAACAACCCGAAAATGCCCGATGTTGGAAACTTTCAAAATTTGGATGCCTAGCGATTCCGATCAAGCAGCAAAGGTTTCATATGGGTGTCGCGTTCTGAGAAAACTGGGAATAATTCATGTGCGTAAAGTGTCGTCCCATATTAGCCTGTGCAGTCCGCACATGCTAATCAGGGACGACACTTTCCGCCTAAATTGAATTTTTGCTAGGCACAGACTTCATTAAAACGAAAAAGGTCATTAAAGCGGAAAGTGTCGTCCCTGATTAGCCTGTGCGGACTGCACAGGCTAATCTGGGACGACACTTTACGCACATGCATTATGCCCAGTTTTCTCAGAACACGACTCATGGTTGTAGCTCTGTTACGATCAGACTCGGAATAGGCCCAGATCGGCAAAGTAGCTCTGTCAAAAGCAACTGACTATATTGTCACCGGCATTGCATCAAACAAACAAAAAATAGCTTACAGCTGTCATTAAAAATAAGCTAAGTTTCCGCCCCTCTAACCTAAAATCTTGGATCCGCCCCTGGAGAATTAATCGAGCTGTATACCATACAACAATCAAGTTGAATATTTAAAATCACATCGAAATGAGCCGCGCTCTGTGAAAACCGGGCTTAATGTATGTGCGTAGAGTGTCGGTCAAAATGTGTCCGTGCAGTCCGCACATGCTTATCAGGAACTACAATTTCCGCTTTTATGGAATTTTACGTTCACATGAAGTCTCTTCGTAACGAAAATCCAGTCTAGGCGGAAAGTGTCGTCTCTGATTAACCTTTGTCGACTGCAAAGGCTAATCTGGGACGACACTTTACGCACATGCATAACGTCCTCGTCCTATTTTCCCAGAAAGAGGCTCAGTTTTATTATATTTATTGAACATCTAGAAAGCCCTGGCTAACGCTTCCCATACACCCGTATTTAGTTATTTCTCTACGACATAAATAGGTCACGGCGGATCAATCATACGGTTATCAAGGGTCCGTCCGAAATACCGGTACGGTTGTCAATCGTCCAAATTGTATTTATACGCAATACTTCACGGTTATTAAACCTATTCCGGATAAATAACCACAGGATTTCAACAAAAGAGTTACCTAAAACAAACTTTTATACTCGTATAATCCGTTGGCTTCACCCAAAATTGGTTGACACGTACCGGTATTCATTGTGCTGAGAAAACTCGGAATGCAATTTACACTTTACATATTGAATTCAAATTAAGATGGCTATCGCACATTGTTTCAGTATACATTGAAGGACAAGGCGTGTTCATAACATGTCCTTTGAACAGAAACAATTGCCCATCTCGTCCATCTATACAGTATAACAACCGGCACGTTCATTACAAATCATGTTTTTGTTGTGGTCGGTAAACCAGTAGAAGATCAGTTATCAGTGTTTCAAGTTGCCTCATCACCCCACACCCCCACGTGGCTTCACCCCGAATCGCAAAATCAGTACCTCTTAACTTATATGTGGCGTGTTTTGAGAAAACTGGACAAAATGCTTGTGCGTAAATTGTCATTTAGGACGACAATTTTCGCTTTTATGGATTTTTTCGTTTTAATGATGTCTCGTCTTAGCGAAAATATGGTTTAGGCGGAAAGTGTCGTCCCGAATTAGCCTGTGCGGACTGCACAGGCTAATCTGGGATGACACTTTACGCTCAAGCATTTTAACCAGTTTTCTCAGAACACGCCACATATTATGGCTTCAAGTTCTAAAATATCAAACCCTCGCAGTGTTACCTATCCACATGGGTTTACTAAAAGGGATGGTAGAGCCACCGGTATGCACGGAAGTAGTCATAGCTCTACGCGGAAGTTGCTAAAATACAATTATGATCACCATCTTTCCAATGCCCTTAATTGTTTACCGCAAATGAATACTAAAAATCTAATGGGTGAACGGTTTTTCATTAATTATTTAACAAGATTAGCGATTCTTGGTTTGGCTAATACATGCATACGTATCCATAAAAATAGTTATGCAAAAAGCAATATGCACTTATATATATATACGGAATACCGTTAGGGCCATCGTGGTTACACATTAAAATCCATAGGGCGACAATGCGAGAGTGCGAGAATACGATGACGACAGTGCGACATACGATGGCGACAGTGCGATAGTACGATGGCGACAGTGCGATAATACGATGGCGACAGTACGATAACGCGACAGTACGATGGTGACAATGCGACAACACGATAGTACAATGGCGACGATGCGATAGTACGATGGCGACAATGCGATAGTCATATCGTACTGTCGCCATCGTATTGTCGCACTGTCGTCATCGTATGCTCGCATTGTCGCAATCTTACTATCACACTGTCGTCATCGTAGTATCGCACTGTCGTCATCGTATTCTCGAACTCTCGCATTATCGCCATCGTACTATCGCACTGTCGCCATCGTATTGTCGCACTGTCGTCATCGTATTGTCGCACTGCCGTCATCGTATTCTCGCACTCTCGCATTGTCGCCATCGTACTTTCGCACTGTCGCCATCGTATGGTCGTACTGTCGCCATCGTATTTTCGCACTGTCGTCATCGTATTCTCGCACTTTCGCATTGTCGTCATCGTATAATCGCAATAGTCCCATCGTACTATCGCCATCGTATTGTCGCACTGTGGCATCGTATTCTCGCACTCTCGCTTGTCGCCAAATGTGTAACCACGATGGCCCTAACTGTATTCCTTATACTCAGATGACGAAGTATCCGGTCAATTGCACCAGCATATAGTGCGGACATTTTTTTTTGAGGAAAAAAGATATTAGTATAAAAAAGGGTGGTGATTTTTTTAAAGACACTGCATGCCCAAGAAAACTTCCGACTGTGCGGACGTGCTTAGAACGCGAACGCTTAGAAAACACAGAGTCAATAATTACCGAAAAGCATTGGTACTTGAACTTTCTTGCTGCCGTCGTTGCTTGGACAATGCTCTTCAATCTGCCCTGCTTCGAGTGTTCCTTGCGTCGTGCTCGCACCTTCTCTTGCAGATGTTTACTATGGTCGACCAACTTCCGTTGCTGCTGAGCAAAAGCAGCGACATCGGAGAACAGGGCCAATGCCTCTGACGGCCTTTTGCCGTTATTCACATCCGGGCAGAATTTCGAGCCTCGTTTCACCGCTAGCGAAGAGCTGGCGCGATTGAGGGGCGTTTCACTCCGGGAGGCGACAGTGAGACGCGACGCCGCGCCCCAGCCATGGCGGCCTGCGCTGATGTCGATAGCGGGCGTAGTTCGGCCGTTTGTCATGCTCATTACGTTTGTATAATTGTATATGTAAGTCACATACACTCTTTCTGACGCGTTTCAATATCCTCCGGTATCACAATTTATTGTGATAATATTTGCAAATATTTCCCAAACCGTTAATAGCACATATTACATTATTCTGTGTTAGGTCTGCTCGAATCAACGCAACAGTGACAACAGTGAATGCTGATTTTTGTTGGCACACTCTTCCTAGTCTGGATAATGTGACATATTTATATGAAATATGTACATGAATTTATATTCAACAATTAAACCCAAATGTGAAGTGGTGTTGATCTTTGTAAGGTTTTCGGTTTTGAACAATAAAATGCGTTTATATAAATTAGGTACTTATGGCGTTAATCTCAGTTTTAACCTTGGTAGCTCTAGTGAAACAATGGCAATAAGCTTAGCCTTAATCCATTAAGCCCCATTATTGTGATGTATCGTGTATATAACGATAGTTGTAATTGTCTGTAATGGTAGTTAAGATTGAAATAATATGACCAGATTCTTTTGATCACGCAACCATATTGACCGTTAAACCGCATGCAGAGGTAAAACAAAACCAGGTATCCACGATCGATGTTTGTCGAAGCAATACATTTCTGTTGTTTGTTATTGTTAATTGTAGACGGTAGTATCTTTAAAAATAGTGTACTATAAAAATGAAAATAAAGTACACCACGAAAACATCAAAAGCTCTTTATAAATACGAATCAAGACCGATACACAAAACTTCCTATGGTTAGAATGTCTGTATGACCGATATCGTTATAAACTACAACATATAATTGTGGTCCCAATATAGCATGGATTCATTAAACTTTAATTAAGTAAACAAAGTGTAATTTGACGGGTGAACGGAACTGTTATACACACAAGTACATTCTTTATACCCCGGTCACACCGGACTGGCGTTCCTACTGCGACCGAGGATCGCCAAGGACGCCTTACTGTCGTCGTTAGAACGTGCGAAGACGGCTTTCGATCGCCACGATCGCCTAAATTGGCGACTTTACAGTGAGAACTTATATTCAATAATAATAAAAAATGTATAAAATAAAAAACGCCGAGACAGTGCGTTCTTTTGACGTATTGGCTACAACCGTATTGGCTAAAAGATCGCCCTGAGGACGCCATAGACGCAAAAGCAACGATTGCATACGCCAAGGTCGCAGTAGTGTCGTAGAAGACACACCAAGAACGTCGCCGATGATCGATTTTGGCAGACCTCACAAATCTTTTGCGGATCGACTGATGAAAAAAACAAGAGATGTGTTTGTCAGAAACACAATGCCCCCTACTGCGCCGCTTTGATTTTTTTTACCTTGAAGGATGACCTTGACCTTTCACCACTCAAAATGTGCAGCTCCACGAGATACACATGCATGCCAAATATCAAGTTGCTATGATCAATATTGCAAAAGTTATTACCAAACTTTAAGATAGGTTAAAGTTTTGGACAGACAGACAGACGGACGGACGGACGGACGGACGGACGGTCGGACGGACGGACGGACGGACAGACAGACAGACAGACAGACAGGCCAAAAACAATATACCCCCTTTTTAAAAAGGGGGCATAACAACGGTAAAATAGTGACGTCCTTGTCAAGAACTCGGGTCTGCTCGGCCCAGAGGACATCTGTCTTTGCATTGAATCGTGTAGATTCGTGAAAATTTTATGAAATACTCAGCGTTTTTATGCAACGCCAAGATCGCAGTAAAGACGTTTAAGACACACCAAGAGCGTAGTGTTGACACTATGACGTTGCCGATGGCTGAAGAGGGAACGCAGAAGGATCGCAGTATCAGTGAAACTTGATCGGGTTGAACATTGGTTGTTGGGATATTGAAATGAATGGATGTGCAGGTTATCTGATTAGGTAAATATAAATGTTTATTACTTATGCCTTATTTGCGCATGCTTTGCAATTGAGACAGTGCTTGTAAGTGTGATTAGTTTTTAAAAGTTTGGTTTGGGTAAATGAAAAAAAAAACATATTTATCACGTAAAACGAAAAAGAACAAAAATAATTTGTTGACTAAAATACCGCTAAAAGTAACGGAAACAACGAGTATTTTGCCGAATTTAAGCAGAACATAAACAGACATTTATATGTTTGTTGTTTTCCACATGGAAGCAATTGCCATTTAACAATCACTTGTGCGCCCAAATATGTATGAGTACTTTTACGGAATCCACTTCTTTTGAACTTTCAAAACTGACAATTTTTATCGTAAATTAAAGGGTGTCGCGCTGCAAATAATTTGGAAAAATTATAGCACATTGTGTTATGGAACCCTTTAAAACTTTAATCAATAGATTTGGAAAACAATATTGGCAACACGTCATTTGTCTGTATCCATTATACGTAGTGGGTGTAATCTCTAACATATCTTTTTCGAACAGCTGTCCGTTTATTTGGATACAGACAGTAAATCGCGACGGGATCGGAAACACCACGACCAACTGCTGGAGGTCACAGTTAAAAGACTGAAGTATGGATCGTTGACATGTCATCCTTGCCACTGCTGTAAATACAAAGATAAGTGATTTCTTTTTTAAATTGACGTTAGACAGGTGTGCTTAAAGAGATAATTGTGATGTTCGATTGTCGTTGACTTTCCCTTGATAGGCAGTACTGCTGTTGGTACGCAGAAAGACAACACTGTCCATTCGACTTGATTTCTAGAGCTAGGACGTTTTAATGTTGCTGACGCTCTGTCTGTTTGTCTGTCTGCTCAAACTCTGGCAAGGCTCTCCAGTTTTATTGCGAGGGACACTCACACCTACCCGCTAGCGTAAACACTGGCGCGGGTCGACGGTGCTGGTACAGGGAGTCCGAGTTTCCCGAGTCAGCGTAAGCAGTGGTAAAACGCCTTAGCTCTAAAAATCAAGTCTACTCGGTAGCGTTTTCGTTCTGTTTTCCAACAGCAATACGGTTTACTAAAGGCAGTAACTAAGGTCTTACATCAACTTATCACGTTTTGCAGTGCAGCTGTTTAACGTGAACTCTTGACATTTTCTTGCAAATGGACGTATTCTAATTTACCTATCGGTATATATGCTAATACGTGTTTATTTTAGTTATCTGTTATCGCCCCATAATATTTTCGTTGGTTAAAATGATACTAAAGTGTATATTTTTTAATAAAGTAGTGTTAAATTTATTTTTATTTCAGTAACTAGTTCGTGTCAGATGGGACTCTATCACGATTCGATTCCACTGCTGGAGAACGATGGCGCAACGTTTACGGATTCCACGAAGATTCTTCAATTAAGCCGGTGGTGGTGGTGCTGGTGATGATGATGGTGGTGTTGTTGATGGTGGTATTGATGGTGGTGGTGATAATGGTGGACATAGTGGTGGTGATGGTGGTGGTTTTGGGGACGGTGGTTGTGATGGTTATGCTGATGGTGGTGGTGTTAGTTATAATGATGTTGATGGTGGTTGCGATGGTGGTAGTGATTGTTGAAATGATGATGTTGCTGGTGTTTGTGGTTATGGTGTTGGTGATGATGGTGATGGTGAAGGTGGTGTTGAAGGTGATGGTTGTGGTGGTGATGGTGACGCTGGTGTTTGTAATGATCAACGGGAGATCAGCCTGCACTAGGTCGCCTCCGGGGAATAACTTTTGATTATCCGAAAGGTTTCCTTAAAAGTTCATACCCNCCCCGACCCTCATTAAAACCCAGCGAAGAAACTATGTCAGCCCGACAAGCAGCCGACGGGAGATCAGCGTGCACTAGGTCACTTCCAGGGGATAACTCTAATTTTTCCGAAAGGGGCCCTTGAAGGTGCATATCCACTCGCCGTGTATATAGCGCATAATACGCTTAATAGGCTGTATGTACGTCCCCCTGAAGCCCATCCTAAATAAAACCCCGGTTCGAAACTAGGTCAGCCCGACAGGCAGCCAACGGGAGATCAGCGTGCACTAGGTCACTCCCGGTGATAACTCTTGTGTGTCCGAAAGGGTTTCTTAAAGGTGCATACCCACTCGCCGTAGATATAGCGCATAATGTGCTAAATAGGCTGTATATACGTTCACCTGACACCGACTCTAATTAAAACCCGGGCCGAAATAAGGTCAGCCCGACATGCAGCCGACGGGAGAAATGCTTGCAATAGGTCGCTACCGGGGGATAACTGTTGTCTGTTCGAAGGGGGCCCTTAAAAGTGCATACCCACTCGCCTTGGATAAAGCGCATAATACGCTAAATAGGCTTCATGAACGTCCCTCTGACTCCGACCCTAATTAAAACCCCGAGCCGAAAGTAGGTCAGTCCGACAGGCAGCCGACGGGAGATCAGCGCGCACTAGGTCGATTCCGGGGGCTAACTAAATGAAAGGGCCCCTTCAAGGTTCATACCCACTCGTCGTCGATATATCGCATACTACTCTAAATAGGCTGTATGGACGTGTCACTGACGCCGACCCAAATTAAAACCCCGGGCCGAAACTAGGTCAGCCCGACACGCAGCGGACGGGAGATATGCTTGCAATAGGTAGCTGCCGGGGGAAAACTCTTGTTTGTTCGAAAGGGGCCCTTAAAGATGCATACCCACTCGTCGTCGATATATCGCATAATACGCTTAATAGGCTGTATGGACGTGTCCCTGACGCCGACCCTTATTAAAGCCCCGGGCCGAAACTAGGTAAGCCCGACACGCAACCGACGCGAGATATGCTTGCAATAGGTCGCTACCGGGGGATAACTCTTGTTTTTTTCGAATGGGGCCCTTAAAGGTGCATACCCACTCGTCGTCGATATATCGCATACTACGCTAAATAGGCTTCATGTACGTCCCTTTAACGCCGACCATAATTAAAACCCCGAGCCGAAAGTAGGTAATCACGACAGGCAGCCGCAGGGAGATCAGCGTGCACTAGGTCGCTTCCTCTTGTTTTCCGAAAGGGGCCCTTTAAGTTGCATATCCACTTGCCGTAGATATTGCGTATACTAAGCTAAATAGGCTTGATGTACGTCTTCCTGACTTCAATCCTAACTAAACCCCTGGGCCGAAACTAGGTCAGCCCGACAGGCAGCCAACGGTAGATCAGCGTGCGTTAGGTCACTTCCTTGGGATAACTCTTGTTTGTTCGAAAGGGGCACTTAACGGTGCATACAAACTCGTTGTGCAAATAATGCAAATGGCTTGTTTAATAGGCTAAAATTTAATAATATGATGAATGGTTCAACCTATTTTATAAGATTCCTAAAAAGCTAAATAGACTGCATAGGCTGAATATGTTTATAAATAGCCTTACTAGGATGTTTGTTTCAACCTATTACATACACTTGTTAAAAGGCTGCTTAATGAGCTAGATATGTAGATATATATATATTTACAATTACTCTAAGTATACTGTGATTAATGGGTTCGCTCGTTTTGCGTTTTTATGTATATATTTTTTCCCTTGTGGTACATGTCATATCTAGAGTGACCTCAGCCTTAAAACAAGCTTCAAAACATGTATTTACACATAGTTATTGAAATCGTTAATATAGTTGTAAGAAATAACTGTAACCAATATTGCTGTTAATGGGAACATCCTTATAGTGTAAGCAAACACACCTTTCCATATGGAGAGGAAATACAGGTTCAACTCCTGGTGGGGATCCGATATAAACAGCAACTTACATAATGTACATATAAATTATACAAACATTAGTTTGTGTTGTCATAATGTATGGTACTTAATATTCATATTACAATATATATTTTTGACAATTTTCTCTATCACACACATTCATACACAGTAATTGCATGTTTTTTAAATTGATATCATGTATCATTAGTATTAGGGCACCATCATTAGCTTCACACTATATCAGACGTCAAAAACAAGGGTCTGTAACTCTGTCCTGGCAATTAATCATAATTATAACCCCTTTTTACTTTAAAAAGAAAGGAGTTTGTTTTCAACAAGTTTGCATCTTTGTTTCTATTAAAGAATCAAATAAAACATACTTTATCTTACTTTATTTCCACGTCAGGATATACGCCGTATTTTTTTTAAAGATATTTCTTGTTTTATTTAACATTGTGGTTTCAGGACAAATAATTATTTTGAGATACAAGTTCATATTATGTGTTGACACCACCTCCTTAGACACAAATGGAAATTATGAAATACACTTAGAAGAGGACCAATATTTAAGAAATAGGTAAACTCACTGACGGTTTGATGCCATTATAGTGACCAGACAGGCAGCCGCATTTTATAAGTTATTTTGCTTATCATCTCTGTATTAATAAAACTCATGATACAAATCTTCTATGTTGAAAAGATGGCATAAACTTAATTAATTTGATGAATGTTTTCATGAGCATCGCAGTTACCGCTGAGAAGGCATTTGTCGCAAACGCTCTTGCTGTTTTAAATTCTTTAATTTATGTAGTATGTAGCCGTCGATAATAAATATTACGGGCAAAAGCCCGAAGGGCGTTGACCGTTTATTTGTATCACTTTTCTGAAATACAAAGAGACATTACCTTATAGGGTATCAAGTCAAATAATTCCTGCCGTCACATATTTTCGCGATGGAAAATCATAGACCGCTGAGCAACATAGACACTTCGACAAACGCTATATGACACGTAGATGCATTCCTCATGAAATAATACGTCATGGCAGAGATTATAAAGTAGCGAATCGTACTCTTTGTTATTGTATTATATGTTTTTGACCGCCAAAATGCGATTTTTTGTTTTTCTTCCTGTTTGCCTGTTTCCCGGCCTTAAGACATAAAGGGGAACAAGTCATATTCCACAGACTGGTTACTACAAAACGCGAGAACTTTCGGCAACATAATTTTCGTTACTATTACCCGTCTAAAATGTATTGCATAAATCAAGATTTCTTCTGAATTTATTTGCTTCGATATATTTGATTTCTGATTGTTATTATTATCCTCAAAAATCAATAGACGCTTTTTTAAAAATAATGTCTTTTAAAATATTATAGTCGGCATCGATATTCTCGCGATATTTCAAATGCGCCACCCTACAGTACGTGCTGTTTGCATGTCAGATTTCGTG
>VMBQ01000174.1:200107-285623 GCA_007657795.1 Dreissena rostriformis
TGTTTACAACTCATACAGCGCTTCCAATAGCTTTAAAAAGTTGGAAGTCCTGACTTCCAAGCCTTAAATTTTGGACGTCCCAGACATAAACAGTTGGAAGTCCCATTTTTATTTCAATGAATGTTTCAGTAATCGCCACCGTATGTGTTCATCGCTGGATACACACATGTTACAACTCTATCCATTGACCCATAGTCCAGTATACGAGTGACTTTAATTTATAATTAGTAAATTGACGTATTTTTTCTTTAGTTTCAATGAGTCAATATTTTCTCATTGTGTGCATTAATGCCGATCTAAATTTTTCATTCTAAAATACTGCATGTACTGAGTTGCGCGTCTATATTTAGTTACAGCACATTGTCTTTTTTAACACGCACGCTTTCCACGCTTTTCATGCGTGTAGTTTGACAGACGTCAGCAACAATTTCGCGCTCTTATTAAAACACGTGTTTTTCATGGCATACATGTATAGTGATTGGTGTACGCTGAGATTTGTAGTAGCAAATATTATCACATGGCTGTAGAAGAATGGTGTAATTCAGTTCTATAAATGGGCGTGATGAAATATACTTGTACTGAAATTAAATTGTTACCACATAAACAATTTAACGGGTATTGTTTTCACAACTTACTCGCCATACGTAATTGATTGCTCACCATTTGCATTTAACTTTTCATAAGTAACAGTTACAGTAATTGTTTACGGTAAAAAGGTGTGATAATGATGCCGACATTCACACATTATTGTTATCAAAACATCGTGACAATAGACAAGCACTTACTCCAATTAAGCGGGGTCCGCCTAACCGTGATCAGTGAACGTGTTAAGATTAACTTCTGCTACCATTCATCAATACACAAGTGTCTACTGTGAAGCTGCGCCAATCGTATTCGAAAGGAGGCGGAGTTAAGTCTGAGACGTGTGCAAAACACATTGAGTCTGCAGGAAACAGTGTTGATAGAAGCGTTATTTTAATCGACAGCTGACGTCACGACACGGGTTGCTAGTTTATGACCAATGTTTAGGAAGTACAGTGGACGCCATGGGGTTTTGTTATCGGCGTATGGAATCAATTATCGGGCGTAATATACGGCCGTACGCCACTTAGTGCCAAGTGTGTATTGGCAAATTGAATCAGACATTGACATCGAGAAAAACGGATGTAAAAAAATTCCGTTAAGAGGGAGACTTGAAGTCGCTTTTTATCTACACTTTCTTAAATTTAAGGCGATGTTTGGCGTAATAAAGCGACTTAGTCGCTCACGTCGCCCCCTAGTGTGAGCCCTGAGTACAAAATAATAGGTCTGTAGCATTTGGGAAATTACGTTAGCTGCAAGCTGCAAACAGTGCTGCCCGGGTTGCAGAGTGCCTATTGTAGAGGTTCAGAGGATTAGAGACGACAAAAGCGCGGTGGTGGAAGATTACCGAGGGCTTGCAGGTTGTGGAGTTATACCTTCATTGAAGCCAAGAATTGTGAAAGACAGAAGCTCCGTTAGAACAAGAGTTCCCTGAACGTCGCAGTGTAAATATTTAAGGCGACTCAATTACTTTTCATTTTCCAATCATAAGGCAGGTAGCCTGAGAAAAATTAGTTATTATTCATTGTTATTTGTAATTGGCCTTCCGAGGGTTTCGGAAGGCACATAGTCATTGTGAGGCCGCGCACATAGCGCTTGGTGGCGGCCTCAGAAAGGCGGCGGCTCGCGCTTCACTAGCCTCAGAGTCAGAAATTTGGCGGCTAGCGCTACAGTAGCATTGTCGCCATCGTACTATCGCGTTGTCGCTATCGTACTATCGCGCTATCCCATTGTCGCCCTCTGGATTTTTATGTGTAACCATGATGGCCCTAACGGTTTTCCGCACAAACCAGTGTTGTTTGTTCGCATCATTTTGGGAATGGGGACAGGGCAGGGCCTTTTGAATGGAAACAAAATGTAGTTTTATGAAATTTTGTGCTTTTTTTTTAATGCAACAAATGCTTTAATGACATGTTTGGAATACTCAGCCGATGGACACTCCAGCGCATTTAGAAAAATATCTAAGGGATAACTGATTTTGATTCTAAACATTTATTCTAAACTTATTATTGAGTTATAAAATTATCATCACTCACCGAATCAGCAAATGTCACATTTTGCACATTTTGGTAAAAATTGTTTATGATTGCCAAATCACGAGTAGAGCTGCGGACAAACAGTTATTAAAAATGATACATGACACTACACAAAACATTGATATGTATAAGCCTTTTCATAAATGTGAGTATTCAACTCTACAAATGAATTTGAAAACTCACACGCTGGGCTTTAATTTTCAGAACATTTTAACTTCCCGCCGGTAACAGTTACTTCCCCTCCCATCAATGAAAGTGTAGAATACGGATCTGAAATGGACAACATCCACTTAGTTATTGTAACCGCTCAATAAAATGCACGCCTACGATATTGAAAGACACACACGTTACATTCTTCCTGTTTGATTGTACTAAACAAACTTGATATTATTAAACTCTATTTTAACTATAATATATTTTATGTTGTTGTTGGCGGAGCTTTATCTGGGGAGACTATACTGATGCGCTCTTGAATTGTCACTTCTGGGGGCAACGCCTTCTGTGGCTAAGCAGGCGTTGTCCCAAGCTAAGCAACTATTGGCAGTCCTTGTTGCATGTCACTCAAACAAAACAAAGGGACTTGCAGTCGGGGCAAGGTCGGTGCGAACTTTTCGCTGGCTTTTCGTTCGAGTTGCATGCTCAGATCTGTTTGCATCAGCTGCCTCGATACCGCTGTGGATCGACTGTCGCCAGTCGGTGCGATCATCGGCCAAAGTCTCCCATGTGTCTGTAGCGATGCCGCAGGCTTTCAAGTTTCTCGTGCAGAAATCCTTGTACCTGAGGGCTTGGCGACTCACGGGTCGCGTGCCAGTGGCAAGCTGGCCGTACATGACGTCTTATGGTAGGCGTCCATTTGGCGCACTTGACCAAGCCAGCAGAGACGACGTTGAGTGAGAAGGGCGAACATGCGTTGGCTCCCAGCACGTTCTAGAATGACACTGCGCAGGATATAAACCTACCACTAGATCTTCAGATTGCGCTTCAGGCACGGCATGTGAAAGGTGTTGAGGCGGCGTTCATATTGCATGGTCGTCCAGGTTTCTTTACAGTACAGCGCAGGGTGCTGAGGACACGGACCTGATATATATATATATAAACTCTGATTTTGATCTCTCCGTCAGTAGCTTGTTCTCTTGTTCTAATTTATGCAACACTACCATATTCAAGTGTATACTGCTCTGAGAGACATAATGTTCAGTGAAAAAACAACACATGTCTATAAGTTCCCAACGCGTCGATCCAAGCTTCCATCAGTATATCTATGTTAATCGTTTTATTGTGGGAATTCTTCGGTATTCTATAGGAAACTGTATAGGAAATACAAATGTAT
Source organism: Dreissena rostriformis (assembly GCA_007657795.1). Lineage (NCBI taxonomy): Eukaryota > Metazoa > Mollusca > Bivalvia > Myida > Dreissenidae > Dreissena > Dreissena rostriformis. The sequence goes on from VMBQ01000174.1 coordinate 203,555, forward strand.
ACCAATTCCACCATTTTGGACCCGCCATCTAATTCGGAGCTGCAAACACGGATTGTAAATGTGTTAGCTTTGTTTATACGCCTATATTCGTAGGTTTTTCAAAATCTAGACCAATTCGAAGCGAACATATTGGTCATTTGCCTTAAGTAAAAGACTAGCGAATTAAACAACTTTCAGATGTTACATTTCTCATTATTTATTGAGCCATTAAATCACACATATATTTAAAGCGATTTTTATGGAGAAAGCAAAACTTTTTGGCAAGTCATTGATGTATGATTATAACACCAAGGCGAAGCGAATGTAAGGCGAATGTGGGGGGGGGGGGCTTATTCGGAACTCGACTACTTACTAGGTACAAACAACTGTTAACTGTTATACGCACGTAAGTCAAATGCACATTCGCATATTGACAAAGTATTTGAGCCTCAGACAATTTGAATGACAATACATAACGTGACTAAAGGCCAATTGTTTTGTACTTATCAGCGGACAATTCAGTGTTCAGCGAGTTTCGAATAGTATTACAAATGTATCATACTGGAGACCGGATGAAACGATGCTTAATTGGTAACGGCAAAGACAACTTTCGTTGTTTTATTCGTTATGCACGATTGGACGCATATGTTTACGTTTCTCCGTTGTGTATAGTTTATTTCGATCGAATACCCCATGATTCTCTACCATGTTACCAGCGACATTCTGGTCCAGTTCCGGCAATGTTCTTTAAAATCCCGTTGTGAGGTAACTTAAACCACATTGGTTAGCAATCCGCCTTACCAGTACTCCCCGTTTATCGACCATCTTCCAGTAAAACATCTCGGTGTCGGTCATAGTTTGCACATGGGTATTCAAATTTTGTAAACAATCTATTTAACATAGAATCTTGCAAAATAGCTACCCTTGAAGAACGGTCATATGCGTCCCCATTGTGCACACATGATTAAATTTGGTAAAAACATGTACAAATAATTGTTAAACATGAGCCATTTACAGTTTGACGTGTGCATGAAAACGTGGTCAAGACAAGGGGAATATGCACGTTTCACACATATTTACACGCTATTTAATAGATTATGGCGACACAATATAAATATCGACTTTTTATGTAATTACATCTTTAAGAATCTTATTTACATAATACAATAAAAATGAACTTAATGAACCAAATGCATAATTTTGGAAATACAACGGCATCCAGCCCCGTATATGATTAAACGCATATTTTCCAGATAAATGATCCGAAAGGCTGTTTGCGCGTACATTTAATAACAAAGATAATGACTCAGATAATTAATACTTTGAGTTTCACTTCTTTATATTGATATACATGAGACAAGAATTAAGTGGTACGCAAAGTGGTGAAAGTGTAGTTGTTTCTAGTAAATGTCAATGTTTAAACCAAAACTAAATGATCCCATGTATACGCTCATTGTTTTAGCTATGTTGCGCCGCACTTTGGTGTCGAACCACCATCTGATCGAACCCATGACCTCCCTAGCGACCGAGAGGTAACCGGTTCGATCCCCGCTATGTAAGCATTCTTTAGATCTCCCCAAGACACGAAGTACTGGTTGTACACAGAACAACGGACTCGAGAGCGTTTGAATAAGCATTAGCCTTTCGATGTTATGCAATAGGGATTTAAACATTTGGTCAAATTGACTTAATCACTGAAAGCGCTTTGGTATAAACCCGACTATGGTTCCTAAAATATATTCATTAAGCAACCAACTATTATATTATACACAATTAAAAATAAGATATTAACAAATAAGCAAACAGTAAAAAAAAAAACAAGAACAGAAAACTCATGACTTATGAGACACGCATCGAACTGGCAACGAACTTGCAGCAGACATCGCTTTATTCAACTGCGCTATCATCCTTGCAAGTTGGTAAATACCTATGACCAACCAATCGATACATAGAATAGTCATAATAATGACTTTAAGATGTAATCATAAAGAAGGCCATACAAACAGGTCCCGTATTATTAAAAAAATAATCCCAGGATGCATGAACTTTTTATTTATTGAATATTGCTAGTTGTATCGGCTACAATATGCCTTTTTTTAATTAAGATTAAAAAAAATAAAGACAAGAAGTTGCCCCTTTAGACTGTAGGCTAGTAAATGTACAACTAATTGAAAAATAATTAATATTTGCTGTACTGTCCTTGCCTTTTATAGAGTTTCTTTCAACAAGGTTTATGTTGTTTTCAAAACATCAGCAATTCCAACATAAAGATGCAAACACGTTCATTTTAGTGATTTTTTTTTGAATTCCCGGAACTGCTTTTACTTCTTTCACTTTGTCTTAATAAAATAAGTCGCGGGTCGTGGACAAATGAAGACCAAACAATAAAAGAACATAATATATATTATTTTGTTTTTAATAAAGCTCATACAAAATATCTAATTACAACAAAGCGTATTTCCATATATAACAATAGCCAAAACTTAAATTTCATAACGAATATTTCAAAATTGTACATGAAGTCAGTTGTAAATGAGATGAAAATGGCTGGCTCTAGCATATATTGTGATTGTTTTTAACGGTTTGTTTATCATTTGGCATTTTCTTATTTTACCATATTAAAAAGCATTGTTGACCAGTGCAAATAAAACGCCATGGTATACAGATTTAAAGCGTACAACATGTAGTAGTTCAAATAAAGATATAAACAAAAAAATCGAACCCACCAACCCCAATATTAGCGACAACAACGAATTACGTCGACGACCATTCTAGCGACTATGGCTGAAATCATCACATCGTTCAAACAAGCTTCACTATCCAGTTATATTATACGTTTTATTGTTCACTAGCAAAGAATGTACTAGTACTATACATATATAACGTAATATATATAGAAAAGATGATATGCTTATTCACAAATAAACGCCGCTGAAGAAGACCGAGAGGTCGAAAGCTACGGCAAATTTAATAAAAGCGTTTTATTTTATATAAACGGCTAAAAGCGACTTTATTATATATATATATATATATATATATATAAAAGAGAATATATAGAATATATATATATATAAATATATACATACATACATACAGAAGTGGAGCATTTTACCATCCGACTTTTAAAACATCTATTTTTAAATTCACACAATCTGTAGCATACGCATGTTACTTCATTACATTCGAACTAGAAATATGGTAACCATGTCAACATGTACCAAACACAACTTATTTATTACTCGAGTTCATCATACTCTGAATAATGTACCCGGAGCTCATTACATCGGTTATGTCATGAACGTTTCACATTTGCACTGTGAAACGAAAACGTTTTCAGAAACAAACATTTGAAACATATATTTGTGTCAATTAAACTAACATTTACGAATGTGGGAAAAACGACAACTCAATTTTGGTGTTTGTCATCAAGTTTTAGCTTGGATTGCCATATTGTTTATAAATTGTGTCTTATACGTCATGTTCTCTTCTTAAAATTTGATTTGTACTGAGAAAGTAACATAATTATAATATTACTTTTGAAAATACTATTAAAAATTTGCACTCGATTTTTTTATACTTTATTTTTAACCTATTATTAAATGTTCTGTCTAACAAATTTTACTTACGTTCCTGTCAAGATATTCATGGAGCTGATCTTAAAGAATGGTAACAACGGACTGCTTTGTTAACGTGAACATTTCCCCGTTAATTTGTTTATTTAGATCAACATATTAATATCGTAAATAATTAAAAATTAAAAGCTCACATTTCGCATTCCGGTTTATGTTTTCTTTGTATGTTCGTTTGACGATGAACTTCAGTTGAAATAAATATGTCACAACCCTCGTGACTAAACATTTAAGAAGATGACACAGATATACATACGAAAGTAATACAATAGACGAAAGTACAAAATCCACATGACGCATACACTGACAAGCAGTGACAACAAGTACTAACAAAATATGCATTGTATATGTCACTGATGCTGATGAAAGATATTGTCTCTTTACCGGCGTAGTTTCATGTTAAGGAACAGTGTTTTCACGTCCTCTCGAAACTTCTGTCCACTGAGTATGTACACGTAAAAGTTTAAGGCGTGGTTCAGATACATAAGATATATAGAGGAGTACCTGATGGTGAGTGTTTGAATCTCGTTTAAAGACCATGTATCTTTTTCCATCGCTAAGAAATTGATTAATTTGAAAGGAATATTTGTTAAAAGAAATGTTACGTTTGCCATAAGTAGATTGGTAGTCACCGAGCGTAATCTACTTTCTTTCGAGTGTTTCCGTCCAAATGATGTCTGCAGTTTGATGAATATAATCAACATAGCCAATATTAAGATACAGAATGGTATTCACAAAAAGAATACCCAGTCCGAAATCAGGAACATTTGCATCCAAGCCTCGCTTTGCTTGAAGAAATACCAATGGCCGTTAACGTTCTCAACTTTGACTGCGACGAAATGTCGCAGAAATTGAATTACTACAACAGCGATAGAAGTCATGATTTCCGCAAATATCACCCTTCGCACCGTGAGCACCTGTTTTACTTTCAACGGAATCGTTACACTCAAGAGTCGCTCTGTTGTTATAACAACCAAAGTCAACATCGATCCACTTACTATTGTTTGAAAAATATACTCCATAAAAACGGCAGAAAATGCAGACGTTGAGAAAAGTCCAATTCTGTTAAAAACGAGCCAATACAAGCTTCTGAATAGCGGCCCAGTAATAGTCACAAACAAATCTATACCTGCCAGTATTCCAAATAACACACTTGTTGTAGTGATTTGGTTTCTTGCAACCACCACAACAATTAGAACGTTTCCATATATTGACGACGCTACCAGTGGCATATAAAGAAAAGTGAAGACATTTTAGAGTCGTATACTGCTGTTGTAAGTCATTGCTCATCGACGAGTTTCCTGTGACATTCATCCTTCTATTTTGCTAAATGGAGAACACCTCAACATATATTATACAGTGCTCCTTGTCGACAATGTGTCGGATGTACCGGTATATATAGGCTGTTTCTCAACCAGTGAGCACGTGGTCAAAGAACACAAATTAGAGAATAAGAATACGGATCAGTATTTGCCTCTTGAACTAAGTGATCAAAGTTATATTTTAAAGGATAACACATTGTAAACGAGCCTATATGCTATCATTCTTCATATTAGAGAAAGAAATTTGCTATAAAGCAAACTTGTTTGTGGATATTACAAACAGTCCACCTGTATCCGGCTTAGATCTAATTCAAAGAAAGAAATTGAAACTTAAATTTATGTGGTAAACTGTTTTTGGAATCAACACAAACGACTGCCTTTAATAAAATATTTTACGCTATATTTATTCTAGTAATGTCGTAAATGCTCCCAATATCCGGATCAATACAATCCTGCAATGTTTCTTTAATTCTAATGATGACAGGGCTTGCGTTAGGGGATCAATCACTTGCACACCGAAGCAGAAGTATCGGGTTTACTAATGCGGCTTTCCACCAGGATTTAATACATTAATAAAAGTAAACACTTACTTGATAATGTGTTAAAATCACTTGCCTTTAATGTTTTCTTTGATCCATACCCCTAAATCTTGTTTTTTCTCGATTATACTTTGCTAATTGATGGAAGCATTTTTTCGTTTTAATATCGCAAAAATCCAGTTCTTATTCGAACTTCAATTAAGATCTGATAGTTATTGCTGTAACATAAAAAGACGCGTTTGGATTACAATTAAATATCGTAAAATTGATGGTTAGGTAAAAATTGAACATTGCAAGGAAACTCGTGGAAAGATTTCGTTGACAATCTTGCTCATGTTTGAAAAAAGAACATCGCACATGGATTAAAATAATAATTTTTAGGGTCGCTTTAATCGCAAAACCAGAAATAAAATATTAGCAAGTTCAACCGTAAAATCTAAGTGGTCATATGCAAACCTATCATTGATGCTTCAATAACGTTTAAACGCCTAAAATATTAATGCGATTAATATTGATCAAAACAGAACGTGTGTCGCATCCATTACTCATACCGTAATTTTAGCCGCGTCATGCAAAACTGGGTCGTATGCCATATGCGGCCAACGTTTGCGCAATCTGGTTAGGAGATACCCTGTCAGCTAATGAGGCTACTTTAAAGCGGAAATGGAAGATCCTGACCAGACTACAACACGATTTGCTACAAGTGCCTCGTGTAAAGCACTTCTTTGCTTTACAATTGCAAGTCTTTGAATCAACTTAGCGATTAAATGTGATATTAACCAGATTAAGTAAAATTATTAATGGTGTTCATTAATTTAAAGCATTTTGTGTACCAAATTTAAGCGTTTTTGTTCGAATTTTGATTTGAGAAATCTGTATTTAAACATTCGATGTTAAACAAGCTTCATGTACATTTACAATAATGGAGATGTATTTCTACAAACAAACATTTCATCAAGATGGACGCAAGTGGGCTGGTTTGATTTATCTTAAACAACGTCACGCACTAGTCTTTTCTGTTAATATGACGCTTCGTGTAAATCGAACAAAAATTGAAGAAATATTTAAGGGCTTCTATACCATCCAACCAACAAATAAACTAACGGAATTTTTTTTCGCCTTATCGTTCAGGCGGGTTAGCGGGTTTGAAGGCCGCCATACCATACTGACAGACATTTAGGAGCATTAAAGCATACCTTAAATAGTACCCACATATTATCAGTCGAGTGTGGTTGAACATCTGTATTTATTCAACAGTTGTGCTTTTGTAAATCATGGTCTTTCGTTTAGAGGTTAAACAGCAGCTTTATTTTGAAACCAGAACTAACTTATGTTGATATGTTTATGTTTCGAAAGTATTGCCTCACTTATGAACGACATGATGAACTTGACAAACAAAAAAGGAGACATATAGTGATGTTGATTTAATTGTTCAACACATATGCATAGAAAACTCCGATAACAAATCTCGCTGCACTTCTAATTGCAGACTCATAATCAATAAACAAAACAGGCCTTAATTTCGTGATGTTGCCAAAAAGTATCTTGTGTTGATTGCAATAACAATTCATTTTTAGTTATAAAAATATATTGTACAAAAATAACACTTAAAGGAAGATTTTAACAAATCAACTTGACAGTTTGTATAATTAGTACTGAATATTTTTTATTAATATATAATACATATACTGCATGTGCAATACAATAAATGTTTCGAGACAATGGTCTCTTGCTTTTAAAGGTACTTGTTCACAGTTTGTCAAAATGAAAATATTCTAACTTTTTGTCAGAGATTCAAAAATTAATGAACAATTTACAGAAGTGAGCTAAATAACCCTTATGACAGAGATTCATACTGAAAATACAGTTTTGTTAACGATATATATGCAATCCACGTATTGTAACAAAATATAAAAGAACGCTCCAAAGTATTCAATCAATACACGTCAACTTATAGAAATATGGATGGGTTTGTGGTTTCGGCGATAACCTTTTTTTCCAAGGGTCAGTGGTTCGAGCCCAGGTGAGGTTAACATTTTTTCTGTCTTTTTTTCTTAATTTAATTTTATTCTTGTTTTATACTGGTGATCTTTAGTTCCGATGTTTACATATATCACTTTAATGCATAAAATGACACAATTCAAAACATGTCTAAATCTGTTTACAAGTCCGTTTACGTACGAACCCAGATTTTTTCAAACCTTTAGGACAGTTGCTCATGTGCATGACATGAAAAAGACCAGACGCCTTATTGAAAACCAGTGATATTCATCATTGTTTGTGCTTGTTGGAAGAATACTGTGATAGGTGGAAACTATGTGTAAATTCAAATAAAACTAAAGTTATGATTTTTAAAAAAGGGGGACAATTAAGGAGAAATATGAATTTTGCATATACATGCGAGGTTATAGAAATTGTAAAATCTTTTACATATTTAGGAATTGTATTTACCACGGGAGGATCATTTGCAAGTACCTTTGAAACTCTTGCTGGACAAGCTTCATAAGCGGTTTTAAAATTAAATTCATATTTACTTAATTTTCCGTCAATCAATATTCAGACCAAATTACAGTTATTTGATCAACTTGTTTTACCAATTTTAAATTATGGCTTAGAAATATGGGGCTTAAATGAATCTATGGCACTTGAGAGAGTACAGTTAAGTTTCTGTAAAAAAATATTAGGTGTGAAAACTCAAACTCAAAATAATTTTGTGTATGGAGAACTTGGTAGAACATCCTTAATTGTGAGACGTGCAGTTAATGTAATAAGGTATTGGCTTAAAGTTACCCATTTAGAAGACCATAAATATGTAAAGTGCATATATTTACATATGTGTAACTGTTTGATAAGTAAACCAAATATGCACACATGGGCTAAAGCTGTTTGTAACTTGTTGCAGTCCTTGGATTACATTATGCATGGATAAACCAAGTAGTAGGTGATGATAAGTGCTTTTTATCTCTTGTTAAATCTAGATTAAATGATGCCTTTATACAAATTTGGATGTCAGAACTGAGTTATTTATCAAGAGCAGTAAGTTATAATCTTTTTTGTTAATTTGAATTTCAGCCTTATTTAAATGATGTTACAATTGATAAGTTAAGGTTAAAGCTGTATCGACTAAGAGTATCTTCACATAGATTGGACATAGAGTCAGGCAGATGGCATAAACCATAATCTATACCATACCAGGACAGAAAATGTCAAAATTGCAATGTCTTGGAGGATGATTTTCATTTTTTGTTTGAATGTTCCTTATACAATGATTTTTGAAAAAAATACATAAAGCAATATTACTGGGAAAGACCAAATGTTCCAAAATTTAAAGAGTTAATGCAATCTGATAACCAAACAATTAACAGAAATTTAGCAACTAATTTTCACAAAGCATTTACTAAAAAAAATGTCTATAAATATTATTTTGAGTAATATCCATGTCAGAAAAGTTGACTTCTCGCTGTCAATAGTGCTTTATGTTAACATTATGTTGAAATACATGTACACATGTATCATTTAACAATATATGTATAGAACTTAATATAGTTTGTACATGATCTATCATGCCATAAACTAGTATTTATTGATGACCACTTGCATGCATTTTGTTTGTATAAATATATTCAATATATATTTGTACTCATGGACTGTAATGTCTAATGTATCTTGAATAAACCAAAAATGTTCATCATTACAATGTGTTTCAGGAGAATTAATCATGGTTGTGCGTCTTTTAACTTTATCATGTAAAGGTCACGATAAATTGCGTATTTATAGTTGTGTCCACTATTGTAACAATTACTTATGAAGCATTAACAATTCAAATACCATCAATGTCAAGCAAGTTTGCGTTGGTAGTTCAATACTTTGTCCTATGTTCAGTATAGATTTACGGTTTGCCAACATTTATATAAATACCAATTAAACGTGCATTTACAATCGTTTGAATCCGCGCGAATTCCATTCGACACATATATGACACATGCTTATTATACGGTCCCTTCTCAGGAGAATAGAAAACAAGGTAACACAATATAAAAAAAACACTAAAAGGCACGTCAAAATACAAATACCTACGACATAAACTGATTAAAATAAATGTGCAACAGAATACACATAGAAATATGTGGTGCAAAGAGTTCAGAGAAATATATTACTAATCAAATTGACATAATATTAATTGTGTATTGTATTGGTAAAAATCCATTAACACAAATAATTTCTTATGAATTAACATATTTTAATTACAAAACCACTAACATTAGTATTTGGTTGAATGTAGTTATTTTGGTTAGGCCAAATAAAAACATTTCCGCTCTTCTGCCAATTAAGGTAAACAATAGTAGATAACATATTGCTGAAACTTTATCCCGAACTGATATAAACGTATACACTCAAACCGCCTTTTTTAAGTTCAATAAAATTAATATAACTGTTTAAAGTCAATGTTCATGTTGCTAAAATAATTGTATTATTTTACCAAAACTATATTTGACTGGAAGCAAAGGTAAAGCATCGATCGAGAACCGGACACGCAGTTATACTTTTGGACTATTTGGCCTTATCTGTCTACGGTTGAAACAATGCATTTGCATTTTATTATATACTATACAGACTTGTTTTTTTGCAAAGTAAACTTGTATACATTATCTGTAAATTTTCATATATATCATGTAACAAACAAATGCTTTCTGCATGATAAAATATAAGAAAAACGTTCACATTTTGTCCGCTGAAAGCTAGAAGGCGTCGCTATCATATGAGAAAGAAGGCCACTAGCTTCGTGTTGCTTTTAAGTTACGATGTCTGCTATTAACTCAGTTTTAAAGAAAACACGATTCACCCTTTGAATATGTCGCAAATAGCATTTTTATGGCAAATCGTTCCGTTCTTGATACAGAGAAGACTGCAAAAAGTATAAATTAATATTTGGATCTATTAGAAGGTTTCGAGATCATTATTTTTTTTATATCTCGCAAATCCGTCAGTCATCAATGGCGTAAAATAGAGTGTGGTATATTTATTAAATGCATATTCTGATTTTTTTGACTCAACTATACCAGTCAATGAGAGAAAGCTAGTAATTTTAGTAAAAAAAACAAGCGCCTTGTGCCCATTGCGGTAGCCTTATTATCCACATTTAAATATCAGTCGGACATTTTAAGAGAATCAAAGAACGGCATGCAGCAAGATATTAAAGATGTAGGCTATTATTAGCGTTTCAAAGAACGCGTATTATATGCGTCCAATCTCGTTGACTCGAGTGAGGGATACAGCGATGCACGCCAGGAGCAATATGGACAGGGAACCAGCTGCGGTTGAGGAGGGAGCGCCGCTGAGAACCGTAACAAAGGAACCGGAAGGACAGTTTTCCTTGTCCCATGTCGCTGTGTCTTTGGCCTTCTGGTTTTCTGCTGTTAACCAATCCTATAAGAGGGGAGTGCATATTGAAACTAAAACGTATACACTACCTATGCCTTTAAATTACCTGAATTGTCTGTGTGTCATGCTATTTTGCAACATTTGGATTAGAGAAATATTATTACTATAATCGATACGGCACAGTCACTCTGCATCAATATACGATTTATTGCATTTATTTTCGGGGGATTCCGGAGGTGGTCGATGTATCACGATTGATAGAACAGTATGTTTCTTTACAAAAATTAAATTATTATTATCTGAGGTTATAAATATAAACATTTTGGGACATACAAATTGTGTTCTCATCGTTAGTTATTGCGTAGTAGACTGCCCATTATCTAAGAGTAGTTAATGAGTCGTTCTTGCATACCAATTTAAACAGCTGTGAATGTCGAAGACTTCAAAATCAGTTATAATCGGGGTTTCTAGTACACGGTCAGCATTTATAGTCATGTGGTTTTCAGACATGGTATTTATACCTGTAGTGGCTTAAAATACGCGAGAAGAGGGATCGCACTGAGCTTTTTGGTCTCTCCTACCGTCCCTTTCGTCAGTTTTAACAACGCCTCACCCCACTGTTCAGAGGCCCCCATCCGTAGCATGGCTCTGGAAATGTATGGACGGTATTTATTATACCCACAAATTGTACCTGGCATGTACAAGAAAGTTGTTAACAATTCTGGATTTACGACTCGTTAGCCCATTATCGCAACAGAACATCTTGTGTATCCGAAATCGATCGCAATTGATTTATTGACACGGTTTCCTATCCCCGCGAGGCAGGGTTTCTCCAGAAGCAATTGATGTACTTGTATCTTACCTGCATATTTGGTCCTAATACCAATACTTACTTGAGTCTGTCGCCCGCGATCGTGTTTCTGTAGATGTCGCAGCGGTGGAGAGGGCGCGTGTTGTTCATGACCTGACAGAGCGCCTGGTGCCATTGGAACTGCAGCACGAAACTCACGAAGTACCTGGGGTAAGATAAATGTACCTTGTGTTAAATTGATCTAATAAGGTCTGTATACACCAACCAACTACGATTAGTTTGTATAAAGAATATTCCTTAAAAACAGTTTTTAAAATGGACCTTTATTTGGTACTCGTCTTCTCTAATCGCATCTGAGACATATAATAGCATCACTGATACCTGCAGCATCTCAGCCGTTTTGGTCAAAGTAAGTTTTTCATTATATTCTAATATATCTTAAAGTTGTACTAAAGAGAAAAATTAATTACTTGCGCACGATTGCGATATGCAATTTCGTTTCATGTGGGATATTACGACGCCGTAAAGGTTTGTCAAAATTCGATTGAGATGGTTTTAGTTTTTAACCCGTAAGAGTCAAATATATATTTGCCTACACAATGTGATACTGTGTCTTTGTGTATTTATATACAGTGTGTAAATAAAGCGTTTAACAGGGGCTTTTAAGTTTTCAGTATTGTGAGCTTAGTGATTCGGAGTTAACTTTTGGAACAAGTCATTAATACGCTAGCACAGACAATCAATGTAGCTGACCCATTTAACATCTTTTAAAGACATTTATAATCACACACCATAGCAACATATATTATCGGAATGCAACAACGATTAGTGAATCAAATAGATAAGGTTATCTGTACCGATGGATTAGTGGTTTTTCATTCCGGTATAGGTCTTTGTATGACTTTTCGTAAACAGCCTAGAATTGCGATTGCAGAACATTGTTAATACTATTTGAGAAACGTCGTCCAAAACGGAAGTTCTACTCAAAAAGCTTAGCCCGCTGGCCCCGGCCCTATACTCTTAAGATGACCCGATATAAGAACATTTTGAAACTAACACAAATATGGAACATTAATATACAAGAAAAGAAACTTATTTATTTCAGAGACAACTATTACCTTATATACGGCGTGTTACCGGGGATGTGGAACTTTGCCCCAGGGTCGAAATCCTGTTCAGACCGGGCCACGGGAGGCGAAATGCCCTGATATTTACATCTGCAATAGTATTGACATTATCCATAGTATTTTGCTTATAACGTTTACACTATTACTTCGATATTAAAATAATTTGACCAGTTTTTAGCAATCTTACGTATAGCAAACCCAATACAACACTTCCTACTTCCATGTAATAACTCCATTGTTACATAGAACCCAGAGCAACATAATATGTTCTAAACTGTGTTAAAGAACTGCTTAACGTGTTTTTTTTTAACTACACATGAATATATTAGAACACAATTTAAGAAATAAAAACGAGATTCTTTTTTTAACGATAATGCACGAACGATGTCGAAAACAACTATCATATAACTAATATCCGGGTATATAGTCTCCATTGTTACCTGAGATTCCACCAGGCTGTATTGTAGTTGCTGGGCGTGGTCTCGCCCCGGTACACGCTCCAGCGCCACTGGTCGATGAGGTAGCCGAACGGCAAGAAGGCCACCTTTTCAAGCGCCATCTGCATCAGGAAGTTGATGTCACCCTCTGGAATAACGTGCTAGGTGTAGTATTTATCACGGATAAATTAACAAATTACCGCACGTAATATGAATGGCTGAAGGTCATAATATTCGGACAACAAAAACAGGGTTGCGGGTAAATGTTCTAACAGTTTAAATAACCTGTAGATGGGCAACTTAAATGCACCGGATTTAATATGGATTTGAACATCAACACACTTAAGTGCATTTCTTTGAATAAGATATCGCTTAAAATAATAAAAAAACTTCACAAGAAATGTATAGAGTTCATTCGAAATGTTTTCAATAGACACATTTGAGCTTATAGTTCCCTAAACAATCTCTTCCTGCCCCGGTGTTTTACTCTTAAAAAAAGATTTCGTTTAAAATTAAAAAAAAATCACAAGAAATGTATAGAGTTCATTTGAAATATTTTCAATAGACAAATTTGAGCTAATAGTGCCCTAAACAATCTCTTCCTGCCCCCGTATTTTACTCGTGAGCAAAACATAGAACAAAGAAAACAGGCGACCAGCTGAATTATTTTTATAAAACATGTAATAATTTGCCACTAGTCTGACGTGAAATGGGTGACAGTGGACAAGAGAACGAGATTTTGACCCTAAGTGATAATGTAAAATATATTTTCAAACGTTAATAAATTAATACAACATGGCAAGATTACGCTCCCAAGCAATTAAGCAACTGGTCTCGAGTACTGCGCCATTGGGTGATAATGCAAAAAAACTGTATACCATATGTTAAATCAAAGATGAGATCAGTTGCAATATAATGCACGTGTTTTTTTTTAATCAAGATTCAATTGCGCCTTTACATCAAAAAGATACATGGACGTTATTTTCATTTGAAAGATTTATGCGTTTTCGCAAGACATGTCGTTGAAAACGGGTTCAACAAACATATATAAAATAGACACCGTCTTGAGTGCTTTATGAGGCATTGTTTTCGAAAATACCGAAAATGTTTATGTTGACTTTTCTCACATATTTTGTAAAAGAAATACTATGTCAAGCGGTAATTTATAGCATTAATACCCACACATCAGTTGCAATAAAACCCTTCTATTTGGTGACGCGTTTGATTTGTTACCCGTATTAAGCAGTTTCGGCCTTATCGTACCACTTGGTGTCGGCGTTTATGGCAATTGGTGATATCTACAGATTGTTCCTTCAAATGACCGACATATTGCTAGTATGATTTACGATTGTTCTATAATTCAACAATCAATAAAACATAAACAAGAGTGTGCTATACAAACATTGTCAGACATTTATAACGTCCATATATTCATACATAGCTGTCTGTTACTGTACAGTTGCATACCAATTTCTGTATTTTTCTAGAAGAAACTAGAGACATGCGCGGTTTACAACGCGTCTAGTGACGATACATTTTTTCTTTTTCAATGGTTTTCATGGGTATCTTTAGTTTTGGGCGTTCAATATCTACATGGCTCATAGGCGTCACATTACCATATGTTAACGCGTTCGGTATCAAGTTGCTCTCTTTAGTATCACATTGTCACGTAATCATTTATTTCAGCGTCACATAACTACGTGTCTTTCTTTCGTGTCAAAATTATGAACATATTCACATATTTACGAACACAGTATCAACGTGGTTCTACGGTACGTTACGTTTATCTATATATATGTGTATGAGTTGGTGGCCAGTAACGATGACCTGACGTTATATGCCTTTAAATCCGTACCTGTGCCGTTTGGAAGCTCCTGTATAAGGCCTATCTCCTTAAGATGCTCCGGAGTCTGGAAAGACAGACTGGCGATGTCGGCCACACCCTCGTGGAAACCTAGGAGGAAAAAACTCACACATAAACACTGTTTTCGCCTTTTCAATATACCTCTCATGGCGTTTTAACTTTTCAGTTATTTTATAAATCAGGCTATAAGCGATACTGAGATTCGCTAAAGGGAATGAATTGTATTGCCCACATAAGAGCACTTGTTTCTGCATATATCTGTTTTTACAGTTATGTCCTGGAAGATATTTCAGTACATTTCGTGCAAATTTTAACATGAGCTTTCATACATGTAAAAAGAATATTAACGAAATTAAAAGTAATATTTTAGTTTATTTACTTATCACCAGGCTGGGGGCTTAAGGGAATTGGTTTACGTAGTTGTTTTAACAATAATTTGACTTCAGGAAGCAATGGAAGATACATTGCATTGAGAGTCACGCATATAGCGCACTGTGTCGGTCTCACAAAGGCGGCATCGCGCTCCATATTTGGTGGCAGCGTTGAAAAAAGATTTAAAACACTTTGTGACGGCAATCCCAAGTTGTCAAACCGCGCGTCAAAATGACTAAATAATTTTAAAGGAATTGAATGCGGAGTCAAGAATAACACATTGCAAAATATGCGTTTGAAAAAAGAGTTCGTAGAGTTGAAGTCCTCACTCATGTGGCCGGACATTGCTACATCGGGTAATTGAAAAAGGACACATGTGACAAAAGAGACGCCTACGCCTCAACTGGAACCAACCAACTTTGAAGATAACGTAATAGTGATACGAAAGACTTCCTCAAAGCCATCAGGTATACTGAGGCAGTTACAAATGGGGGTCAATCGTCGTGGCAAATCGCATTTCGAATCATGCGCTGAAAATAATAATGGGGTAAAGATGAGATGGGATTGCACTTGGCAGTGTCGTGGCGTTCCCATGCGCGCTCTCCGTAGCTTTTATATGAGGCTGCACATCAAACAGGCAAGACCGGGGAGCCTTCATGACACATTGACGCATGCAGTAAAGCTTTAGGCTTTCAATCGTGCGGATGGGGCGAAAGTAAAAGGCCATTTCAGGGCGGTGTCAACAGATTCATTATGTGCCTCAACAAAGCAGATACAAACGTTTCAGCAGATGGTTTAAAGGATCGCAAGGATCTAACAAGTCTAAACCACTATGATGTGCGCCGGTTTCATATTTGTAGATTTAAGTTCGACTTGAAAAGCAATTCCAATTAAAAAGGCATCGGTCAAAAGGTCAGCAATACTGGAACTTCAGGGAAGATTTTGGAAGCAAAGGACTATCAGCTAATTCTTGTGATCGAGACGTCTTGTGAACAATTTCAGAAGTTGCATCTTGGAATTTATAATGAAGGAGAAAGAAGCGGCTCTCAACACAGACAATACTGACATAAACTGCCTCGACATTGTATGGGAAGGTATGACATGTCTTGATGATTTTGTAATGAACTTTGAACTTTTACTTATCTTAAATGGGTATAAAAACGTGTATATAAAATCCAGCAAACTCGATTGTGAATGAGGTCTCGTATGCGGTCGTATTTTCTTGGCAAGAAAAGCATATTCTCGGCAGAGAATAAGGCTGTGACAGTTGAGTAATTAAGGTATATTGTCAGGTTTCATTACGGTGCTGCCAGGGTCGAATAGTTGCTTGAAAGGAAAAGGCAAGTTTCTGGGGTGCGTCGAAGGGATACAAAACATCCGTGAAGCCCCGAAAACTTGGGATACGAAGTCTTGGCGTCTGAACGGCCTGAAACTTCAGGTAGGCATAACTCCCCGGGAGGTTAATTGAACAAATTTTTGATTTTAGTATATTTACAAATAGCAAGGGATGCAGACTTTGGAAAATTATTTGTGGTTGTATTTATAAGAATTGGCCTTACGCAAGCTTATGAAGTCACAGTTAAAGCGCTCGGTGGCGGCTTTTCAAAGTCGGCATCGCGCTATCGTACAAACTGGACTGAACTTTAAAAATACGTCAATATTTTGACGTTTTCAATCCAAATTTACCGAGCTATATGAATAGCGCACGAACCTAACCATGTGTTTTTTTGTGTAAATTATGGTCAACTTTTTAACGCATGACACACACATGGGGTAATAATCAGATACAACAGTTCGTGTAATTGAATGTTACCCGGGTTTGCGCCGCTGCGGAAGAGGTACGGCTGATGTTTGTACTCGAGGTAGTACTGCACGTGGCCCATTTCGTGGTGCACGGTGTTCAGCTGGTCCCCGGTTACGATCGTGCACTGTTTGATTCTGCAGGAAAAGGCATACGAAAATCGTAGGTCACGAGGAACGGTTTAAAATCCAAACGAATAACAGGAGTAGGTATGGGAAACAATATATCGCCTTAAAAAGGTTGCATTTGCTAAGACGTATCGTTCACACTGCGATACTGTTACCCGGTTTCGATCCTATACAGTCAGAGTTTAGTGTTAAAAGTTATCTGCTGTCGCATCACGCAACATCAAAAGGTACATCAATAATTTAATTTGAATGAACTTTTGGAACATTTATTTTTCACATAATCTGGCAAATTAACAAAACTAGACATGTATGCCGCATTCGAAACAAGAAAGTTTAGAAAACTGACCGGAAGTCAGTGCCGTTTTGGAAATCCCACGCAGATGCGTGGCATACGACGTCACGGTCTGGAGGTTTGACCAGCATAGAATTAGTCCAGAACGAGTCAGGCATTGGCTCCAGACCGATTGAAACGAAGAATTCCTCCGCCACCCTGTACATGTGTGTCACGTTGTATCTCTGCAACAACAAGACACAAATCTTAGGTCTTGTTTTTTGTTTTCTTTGACTGTAATCAAACGAATTAACATATTTACGCGTCAGAGTTTTTATGAATAAAAAAGTAGCGCTTTCTTATATATAATCCTGTGCCACCACAAGGCGGTGTAAATTATGAGCTGTCAATAATTATATTGAACCATTCGGAACGCTCGTATGTCTTTATGTGTTTTGAAAGGAACATCTGCTAGATTACAAAAGACAAATTTATACGGAATGGCTAAAAGCCTTTACCTGTTCAATCATTGCCTTGGTGAGATTCTGACTGCCCATTCCTGGGTATGGCTCCAGCAGGTCGTAAATGTTGTTCCAGTTCTGGGCCCACATGTTCCCTGGAGCGGAAACTCAGGATGAAAGTTTATTTTATTC
This sequence comes from Dreissena rostriformis, assembly GCA_007657795.1. Classification (NCBI taxonomy): domain Eukaryota; kingdom Metazoa; phylum Mollusca; class Bivalvia; order Myida; family Dreissenidae; genus Dreissena; species Dreissena rostriformis. Next base: position 221,870 of record VMBQ01000174.1, read on the forward strand.
TGGTACATGATTTTTATGTAAAGAGCTTTTGACAAACGTTTTAAAATGTAAAATAGGTCAATAAAATGATGCATGAATATTTTGCTTCCTTTTCTTCGTTATCGACATCCCATTTTACAAAAAGTGAACCCTTAACATATTTATAAACGATGATCTTAAAAATAATAATAAAATACAATGAGAAATAGTCTAACAAAGCTAAGTTAGAAAAAAACGCATATTTCGAAATAAAGAAGACAATGATTCAAAATTAACGTAAATAGAGAAATTATAAATAAATACATATGCATGTTCTCACCCAATAAATGAGCTGGAATGTGACCGGATGCTGGGAAGTGTTTTGCGTCATAATGCGTTTTCAGTTTTCGGCGGACGTACGCGTGCAACTGGTCATACAGTGGCGCTAGCTGATCGAATATTTTACGGACATCATTCTCAAACTCAGGGTCCTCGTACCACGAACGATAATACGCGCCCATATCAGCGTACTTTCCTGAAAAATATGTTATTTGAATGCATAAATATGTAAAATATAAACTCGTTTTTAATAACTTAATAATACAGTGTAACTGTAACCTGTCTAAACCGAACCAGTACACATCAGCATGCACTGGTTTCACACTTTTATTAAAATGTGTGAACGTTACGATAGAGAATAAATAAAGTGAACGTTTGTTATATTAACATGAATTAAAAGTAAAAAGCAACTTTCAATAATTTTTAATGGCCTTTTTAGTATTAATTAATTTCACCTGTTTCAAATATTGAACAAGTAACTGTATGTATTTTCCAGCATAAAGCATATTTGTATAAGTATGCACTAACACGCTTAATGTTAATTGCATGACCGTCCTGTTATCGCTATCGCCATGGTGATTAGACTCAATGGGTGTACTTGTTTCACAAAGAATCGTGCTCACGCAAGTGTGGTATCGTGATTTCACACTTGGCGAAATACCATTTTAGGTTTATCAAGATCTTTTTAGATTGAATGATATCACATTCCTGATGAAATTGTTCGGGTTCTCTTTGGACAGGGTTCGGTTCATTTATGTATTTTATGCATACAATTTGAGCTACACAAATCGGCCCCGACGCGACTGCTAGGTTTTGACATGTATTCGATTTTCACTGGATTCGGTTTAGACAGGTTTCACTGTATTATGCTACGTTATTCACACTGGACATATTAACTGTTTAACTTGCAAACTGATTTTCGTTTTTTTAAATATATTATAGATATTGTTAAGTGAAACTCGATGTTACTGACCGTACTAATAAGGGGCTTTTATAATAAAAAGTAGAAACACGAAAGTAAAACATCTTAACATATCAAGGCGGTAATTTAGCAAAACTGAGAGCCCGGCCAAACGAAAAAAGAGAGGGAGAGTGATCGAACCTCCCGCCTTGATAGCCATGTTCATTAGCGTGACGAATTCCTGGTACTTGCTGCGCATCATCTTTCCGCTGACGTCACGCCAACCCTTCCAGGCGTCACGTAGGTCGTCGTAGTTCCGACTGTTCGTGATGATCGCCGTCAAACCTTAAAATTTAATAGAGCTCGTTCGATTACAACGTAAACATTTGAAAGTTTTAGTTATACGATTTTGAAAAAAACAACAACAAGTGTAAAGATAACATACATGAGCAATATTTGCACATATGTGTAATTATCGATAACAAAAAAAAAAAGAAGTAAATTCCAAAATTCGCACTTTTTGGCAAATATATATATAATTAACGATTTGAAAGTCAATCCAAATGATACGGAATATTCTACTATATCGGACGTTTTTCGGTGTATTGAAATGAATTCATATACATTTTTTTCTTAGATTTCAAACAATTTCGATCATTTTCTTAAATATTTTCATATTGTTTATGCTTAAGAAGGGAGCTATTATTTATGAAGTTTTTTTTAAACTGTGTGTTGACACATGATTTATTTTAAGTACAGTCAGGATAATATAGGAGAGCAAACCTGGCTCCAGTGCGAGACATTCAGTGGGAGTCTTGCACCATTTCGCGGAACTGTAGATGCCAGTCATTTCCGCTTCAAGTTCCGCAATCTGAAAATAACAACATCAGAAACAACACCACGTTAACCAACAATGCACGAAAACTACCACCATCATCAACAACACGACAACATCACAGTATTGACCCAACTGCAGCAGAAAACACAAATACTGGGAAAACATTATTTAGAATTAAAATTTATGCAAGATCATCGTCCCGGGGTTTTATCTCAACGTATCTGTTAGAAGTTGTAACTGCGCAAAAGTTTTGAGTCGTATAACATATTAGCCGTGGGTATGAGTGGATTTAAATGGCAAATAAATGACAACGATATCTGAGACGAATAAACATTTGATTGTTTTATGATTGTAGATACATTTACGAGTGTAACTTTTGGGAAACGAACGCTCAAGATCCGTCGGTATTCGCTATATTGCTTTATTATCAAAACGAAGTTCATTTCTGTTCTGGTGTGCATGGGATAATGGATAAAAAAAATACATTTGCTTCTGTTCAACTGACTGAAACAGTATATAGAACGTGTTGAACTATACTAACAGACACGTTTCCCTCCTTAACTTAAATACTGTTTTAATAGCATTTTTTCCAACAGGTTATATTTCAATACTGCATATACGAACATATCAAGTATGATAACACAATTTTAATATTAAGTGGGTTTGTCTTTTAATCGATTTATCACAAAAGCATATCATAAGAGAAATTTTGATATTTTTTTTTAATAAGAAAACGGAAGAAAATGACAGTATTCCCCAAAATAAAGACTCGCATAAAAGTGCATATTCCATCTTTTGGCAGATGTATTTATCGATTAACATTCGTTTCTTGTTAAAATCTTTTAGCACAAACTATAAAAATATACCCGTTTTAAAATAAATAAATATCGACACAGTGCAGTATACATATTCTCTGTTTTAAATCTCTCGCGAGTAAAGGGACTAGTTCACAGATCGTCGAAATGACAATTTTCAACCTTTTCGTCATAGATTAAAAAAATAATGATAAAACATCACTTTACATCGAACTGAAGCGAACTGATGTTAATGACGTAGAACATTACTGAAAATATAGTTTCGTTTATGCATAACCTTAATCTGACATTGATTATATTCAAAAGCGGCACACACGCGAAATGATTGAATAACTTGGTTGTTTTTGTTGTGTTTGTAAAAGTGTGTTACAATACGTGGATCAGTTATTCAAAGTAATAAATGCATTCCAAGATATAATTGACCGAATGGTGATGAGGTTAAGGCGATGGCCTTTAAATCCAAAGGACACTAGTTCGAGCCCGAAATATTGCAGAATTTGTTTATTTCTTAAAGGGAGACTGTACGATTTTGTCAAATATTTATGAATTTATATAAAATGTGTAACAAACTTGTTATACATATATTTCAATATAAATTAAAATAAATGTTAAGAAGAACATGTATCAAAAAATGCGAAATAAGCCAGATTTTTAATTCTGAAATCGAAAAAGGCTTCCAGCCGAATTCGCCAGCATATATATCATGCATGTACAATGTGAATCTAAATTTAGTTTTAGTGCAGATTCGTTCATACGACACAAAGACACAATTTTTTTTCCTTGCAAATACGAGTAAAAGTGTCGGCATCGGCTTTAACCAGCGCTGACTTGTCTTTGCTGCATTTTATGAAATTCGTCTTCAATGTATATTTTTTCTTGCCTATTTTGTGTTATTGTAACATATTTTTATCAATATATTACAATTTAACACATATGAAAATCGTTCAGTCTCCCTTTAAAATATTTTATTTTAATAATAATGGAACTCAACAGTTTACATATTTAAGTCTTGTACTTTAAAGCATTAAGACACAAATAAAAATTAGCACAATATTTTAACAAGTCCCTTTAATGTATATCTGGTATTTTCATTTCGAGTCCCATATATCGTATTGTTGTACCTATAGTTTTCGCGGTTGCGTTAAGAAGTCTTTCATAACACCGAACGCAACTCATTTTCATCAGCTCTTAAATAACAAAGAATTCAAATAACAAACTGCCTCTGCAATCAAATGATCCATGTAATGAAAATTATTGAAATTGTGTTTGGATATACGTATTTCTCACGTTTTTATTCCTTTATCCTTTATATTCGTTTCTCGTTTAAACGTGACGGCGCAAAAGTATCAAAGTTATTATTCGTCATATCTGCTTATGTAGATTTTGTAAAATCATTTGATGTTGACACCGCTTAATGCACTTTCAGGTTTACTGTCTATGCGTAATAAATCGATATCAGATGGTATTGTCCATTTAATAATACACTGCTGAATAATAATAAGCACATTTACATTTCTTGAAGAGATGGGAGTTCGGATCACCTCGGACGTTTGAAAAGCCTAAATCTTGTCGATTATACTGTATCACTGAATCGGGCGTTTTTAAAACACACTAATGTCTTCAAACCTTCAATCGTAAGTAAAACTGTCTTAAGTGAACGCAATCACACGTGCATTGGTTTAAGTACAACTACAAACTAGAAAAACAAGTGCAGTGTTATTAAAATACAATGCTAAGCTTGGTGATACCGTGCAGACACAACCGAAACACTGACTCAGTATGGATTTAAAATTGTTTTCAGGGTGGCCGGATTTTAAAACATCAATATTCATAAGGGTTTATCCATGTTTTCAGAAGAAAATAAATAACTTGATAGTTTTCGGCGTTGTTACACTCGATCATTCACCGAGATAAGATTTGCAATTAACTAACACTTTTGGAGGCTAGTTTTCAATAGTTGTACAAGGATGTGTTGATAAACATTCGATTACTGCAAACGGTGTTAATATAATTTTGGTCATAGTTTACGTGGTAAAAAATACATGAGCCAATTAAGCGTACTATGATATATAGGAACGTTAAATAATCGGGGTGGTCAAGACTTTCACCACTGGTTTAGCATGAGACTTATATCACGAATCGCCATAACGCGAATGGTTAAATGAAGAAAAATCAGTAGTGTGCATCCTCACCTTGCGAATGACGTCACTGTTGTTATAACCGGAAATGCCAACATCTAGAATCATGTTTATCTGACGTATCAAACTGGCGTTGGTCATTGCGCTAAGGTTGAACTTTGCGGCTTCTGACGCTTCCTTTTTGGCGAAATCTGACCACTGTAGACTCATTTCCGTCTATAAAACATAGAAAGGTTTTAAACGGCACAGAAGAAGTAATATATCAATACCACGAACAACTATATAACAATAAAATTTACAACAACAGATACTTTAGCCGTCTCTTCAACAGCAACAAAATGAACTATGTCGTATTTTCGCCTTTTGGCCTTTAATTGTCAGCGCGTAATCACAACGATCTGAATGGAACATTACATAGATAAAAAAAACAAAACGAAATTACATTAAACATATTCGAAGTTGTGATTAAAGTCACATGCGTTAACATTCGTCCTAACACTGGACCTAGTGCGTAATTACTGACGACACACACATAGCTACCATGACGTCACTCACATATACTTATCATTACGTCGCCTAAGTGCACTTACCATTTGTTTCTGGTTATATTCAGTGATGTTAGTGTTGTAGGCCCATGATTTGAGGGAGTAGAGGTAACTAAGGTTTTCCGCCCTTTTGTTGTAGCCGTTCGTGCCTTGTAGTCATGGTAACAGAGACACAATATATCAAAGTAAATAATTCAAAGGGGCTATCATTATACTTGTTCCTATAATATAATTTTAAACGAAACATTTCAATACGGATCACGGACAGAGACATCTGTATGATTTGTAATTTTAATATATAACTCAACTACTCTGTAAACGATTAAATACAATACAACGGTATTGAATAGTATTTTAGAAACACAGACAAATCCAGATGTCATGCTTGTACCTTCCAAATATTCTCGTACGCTATCATCCTCAGTTGCGCTGACATCCGGGATTAGCGTTGCCACAGCAACAAGAAAAAATACAGAATGCAACCCCATTCTGCAAACAAATGACAGAGCATAGAGTTTTAAGTTACGAAACTCAACTTAAAGGCATAGTTTAAGAAATGGCTGGCGCCCTATATATTGTCTTCCAATCAGAGCATTTGTCTACCATACAATGTCTTATTATTATCCGTGAAACGTTGTTTTAACTGCCTGATAAATCACTATATGCAATTTTGCTCTTATGCAGTGTATTGATTATGATCTAATAAAAATAAGAAGTGTGTCAACAGATGGGTGACATTTCACAGAGTGTAATAACCAAAATTGTTTGTGTGTGTGTGTGTGTGTTGATAGGGTGGAGGGGTAAAATACATTAAGATTAAACTAAGCAGTTGTTACTCTCATAATGAATGGCGACTTTAAAAACCGAAAAAAAATCTGACCAAGTCCCTTACAATGCATGGAAACATACATATGAATAATAAAACACCAATATGTAAAAAAAAACATTTAAATCTACTGGAATTTACGTAAATCATGTTTATCGAAACCGCTCTTGGAATATGATTTATTTCATTTCATGCCATTGTAGTTAAGATAAAAAATCACCAGTTGCAAACAATAGGATACAAACGATTTTAAACGATTGTCAACATTTAACATTACATATTATTCAAACTCAACACGCAACATATTATAACGGATGTAAACATATGTAAAACTAAATGTCGGTTCATATTGGTTTTAAAGTAAAAAATTAAGGAATAATAACGAGCGGATCGGGTCATTTGGGATTCTTCTGTCAAAGAAAGAAAACAAAACTGCATACGATTTAAAACACAACATTTCAAGTCTGTACGTGTTTTGTATTGAACGGTTTTATAATAATATTTGCGTAAACATGCGTAAAATACAAGCAATTAGAATTCATTATGCCACTTCGACGTAAAAATGATTTACTGTATGGGTTTTAAATAAAGATTAAGTTGAAATATAGATCCAAACTACTTTAAGTCTTCTTTAATTTTCCATGTCGTAAATATATTTATTACAAGTCAAATATTCAAGAACTGCTTCACCCATTTCTGAAAACACTTGTTAATCATAAACAAACACCAATGTTGACAATACGGTATAAACATATATCTTTACATTTTTATACGCTTTCCAGATTGAATATTTATGTTCGAACTTCCAAAGGTTAAAACAGAGGTTAACCACAAATACTTTACTACGATGTCGTATTTGTATTCGGTTAATTCATGAGCGTGATCAATCATGTATTACAGTTAGCGTGTCAAACTGTCGTTGAAGATAACGCAGTCGGGTATATGTGTTATTTTCGAAGGTCAGAAGGTCCTTCCGCACCGGAGGCTGCATTATGTGAAGACCCGAAATGAGACTCAGCTCTCCTACGTAATTAACGTACTGGACTCACAAAAGTCGGGACTGAATTAGAATTTATATGTATTACATGTGTTTATGTATACATTTAACACTCTTTGTAAAATTATAAATGAATGCGTTCGATCTCTTTTGATTTATAACAACTCCATAATTCAGAGGCATACCGCACAATAGACCCAACAAAAGAATCAAACAATTGAAAAAATAATTTCGGCTTAAGATCATACTGCTTACATTTATAAAGTAAAATATTCATAGCCTTAAGGTGTTTTCCAACCAAATGATCTTCATTTAAAGTGAAACTACCAGTGCAATTTATAACAGTACCGAGATAGTTGAAATTATCGACGATTTCTATATGTTGACCATTATATAAGTCGATTTTCCATCTTGTCGAATTTTACCCCGTTTGCGAAACAAATATTATATTTGTTTTTGAAGTGTTCACTTTGAGCCCCTAAGAATTACAACACAGGTACAGGTTATCTCAATGGTTCTGAACTTCGTCTGGTGATTTACCTAAAATGGCCATGTCATCCGCAAATAGCAATACAATTAAGATTATTTCATCTATATTTAAGCCAGACAGTGTGCTATCTTGTACAAAAGGTCAAAACCTTCCACAAACAGTGAGGAAAGAATTGGGGACCTTACCTCTCCTTGTATTAGACCGACAGGGTTAAAAACACTTAAGTATTCAGAATAGGATGTACACGACTTAACACAAGATTTAACATTCTCATACATATTCTTAATTATTCTTAATAATTTACCGTGTGTACAATTTGAATACATATTTAACCAAAATGCACTATGGTATATACTTTCACCACAATTTAAGCGAAACAACATACACACGTTTGTTTTTATTTTATTTAAAAAATGCTGCATAACTGACATGTAGATATAAATAGCAACAACAGATGAACATCCTTTTCTAAATCAAAATTGTGCGTCCGAAATTTTAGCATTATTTTCCCAAACCATTTGATATGTTTGTTAAAAATGGTTGTAAACAACTTAGAAAAACAACTTACAAGTGTTATAAATCTTGAATTACTAACATCGTCAAAAGAGACTGTTTATGCACAGTAAGTATTATTCCTTCTGTCCACTGATCAGGAAAACAAAGTCAGAAATTAAAATACTATTAAACACATCACACAAAAAAGATTGGATAAAATATCAATACGTTCAAGAAAACATTAATTTAAAATAAAACCGCTACCAGGCGCGTGTTTACGTTTTAAGGTTTTAATTGCATTAACATAAAGCTTTTAACTGCATTCACATAACGCTTTTAACTACAGGATGTATAACGTGTCAGTTGAGTGCACAGACTAATGTACTTCCCATTGTGTACTATCTTGATATATATATATTGCAAAACAGAAGCAAGATTACGTTTGATATTTATGTCTTTTATGCAAGCGGTAATTCAATCCTATTTTTTTTCGCAACATTTTACAAAATTATTCTTTACACATTAAAATTCATTGATCGGTCTAATAATGAAATAAACGAAAATCAATGTTCATCGAACAGTAAGTGTTTCACTCGGAGCCATTTGTTATTAATCAACTCGGTTTATATTATATATCTTTAAATACATACATATATGTGTCGTGTTCTGCGAAAACTGGGCAAAATGCTTGTGCGTAAAGTGTCATCCCAGATTAGCCTGTGCAGTCCGCACAGGCTAATCCGGGACGACACTTTCCGCCTAAACTGGATTTTCGGTAAGAAGAGACATCATTTAAACGAAAAATTCACAAAAAGCGGTAATTGTCGTCCCTGATTAGCCTGTGCGGACTGCACAGGCAAATCTGGGATGAAAATTTACGCACAAGCATTTTGCCCCGTTTTCTCAGAACACGACACATATATACTCGGTATGTTTTAGGATTTCGAAAGGCATAGCAGCTATGGTATTGTCCTCTTAATATCTGTATGTATAAGATAATTAAGATATATATAAACATATTTCTTTATATTGAGATCTAAGAGCAAACATTGAAAGTCGTTTAATAAAATAAAACCCATTTACAAATGTTAAGTTGATACAATAAAACCTTCATCGCGGTAGAATGTTGCCACCAAAAATAAATTAACAAATACGTATCAATTGCAACAAAACTGATACATCCAAAAAGTAAGGAAACAACAACAATAAAAAAACTAACGCAGCTCATAGCCACCTACCTGGGACCTAGCGCGTATGCCTCTGTTATGAGCCTGGTGGAGCGGTACTCACCTTTATACAACAGCAAGCATGTGTCAACAGTGAATACCTCGCTATAAATTACTCGCGCGCTTTAAAGAGGCACGTTCACAGTCTGAAGTTGGAAAACATTGTTCTAAAATAGAGTGTGAAATATATATATATTATAAGAAAATTCACAAATTGTGATATTTTGTTTATTTTTGTATAAAACATACGAGGGCGTATATATCAGAAAGCATTTCATCCTGGAAAACAATTAATACATGTCAAAATACCAGAACTGATCGATCTTTCCAATCATCGGCATACACACAATTTCTGTTACAAAGAACAGTATTTTGAATTGTAGGATACTAATCCTTAAAACCAAATGCATTGAAACTGTCACTTTAATATAAAGTCGTATCGGTGTTAAGTTTTAACCCACTCACATGACAAAACAAAAATTGTAAGGTAGTGCGCAATTACTAACATGGTTTGCATCTTTAATCAAGATGGTTACAATGTAATTTATTTTCTCAATACCACCAGACTACTTACTTAAAATGCCATTTACATATTGTGTTGACCGTTTAGAAAAATCAAAAAATATAGTTTTACGATTCTAAAACAAGGCCAGCCAATTGTCCCCAACAATTAATTATATATGTAGAGTGGACAGTATGGCTCGACAGTGTGATGTGATAATAAGGTCATTGTCAACCTCTTATGTCTTTCTGATTCATTCAATCTCTACTCAGAGAGGATTCTGAACATAGCTGTGATCAACTGACTGACGTGATAACGAACACATAATTTAGGATATGTAGTAGGGTTCGGTATAAGGAGAACTTATACTGCCTTGCTATATGAGCTAGCTTTTATAGGGAGGCGGTAGAGTGTCGGTTTGATTTGGAACCCATGGCGGTCGGGGATTTTTCTGGCTGGGTTACATTTGTGCCCAAAGTAAAAACCTACCATGTGTGTCAGGCATCCCAAAGATGTCGTGGCAGGTGGAAATTCGTGGAAAAAAATCACACATGGAGGGGGTGTGTGTAGCAGGGTTCGGTATAAAGGGAACTTATACTGTCTTGCTATATGAGCTAGCTTTTATGGCGACGCGGTAGAGTGTCTGCGTGATTTGGAATCGGGAGGTCCCGGGTTCAATCTCCATGGCAGTCTGGGACTTTTCTGGCTGAGTAACAATATATTCAAATAATCTGTCATTATTTGACGTACTTATTTCATGTTCTCTCTTCATACATAGTATTGCGAATGTGTATTGTAAAATATAACATAAATCACGATAATTTAATTTTCTCAACGCGGTTTTGTCTCTAAAAAATAATTTATTGTCGAAATATATTTGTTTAAATCCCCTTTTCTGGAAATGACTTTCTTTCAAGCACATTTTGGGACATGACTTTCAAATGGCAAACATCTCTTTCATATGTTAAAGGCTTTGACGCGAAATACTTACCCATTGTTTATAAGGTTTATATGTGTACTTCAATGTAATTGTTTTCTAGCATGTTATGTCGTGCAATATAAGTGTTTTCCTAATCACTGTACTAACTGTAGCATTATAATAATGTTGTATGAGAAACCTGCAGACCAACTGAATCAAACACATATTTTCAAGAGGATCAGTTGTGAGTGGCTGATATATGAGATGATTCAATGTTTATCAGCTCTTTTCGGATATATTTTTCTGAAGTTAATGTATTTTATGACGTTTCGACCTTATTCTGATATGAACTTTTGTTTAACCAATCATTTTACCGTCTGTTCAGATGATGCAGGTCTCAGACGACGGTTATAAGTGCATCTTTCGTTGCAGTATATGTAATTAGGTCAATAGGAATTTAAAAATAGAGGAGTACTGAGATACCATTCCCCATTCATTGACCACATGAGTTTAAAAGTAGAATATACCAGAAATAATCCTTCAACAGCAGATAAGACAAATGCAAAAACAATAATTATGTACAGATGATGTTTGTAGTGCTTTTTAAGTATACATAGACACATCTTACATAATTAACATAAGTGCTACTTAATTACACTTTTCGTTCCGTATATGTCATGTTGCTAGTTTCTTACGTGTTATATATATATATATATATATATATGGATCTTTNTAAACCATAGTCTGTGTTTCGTCATTTCTTCCCACGATGTATACATTTTCAAGTGTCATCAGCACTATAACATACATGAAAACAAATTCATTTGGGTCAGAATAAATTCATTATGCACTGGACACGTTAACATTACGTAAGATTAGCAGGCAATGTAAGGAACACAAAAAATTACATATAAAGGTGAAGCAAAACTTTATTTCCTCCATACAACAATCTTAAATAAAATGTATACATTTAAGTATAATAGAGAAATAAAATGCATGTATATATTGATCACTTCTACTGGAATCAGATCGTGTTTTGCATTTGCAGAAATCTCTATCCACTACAAGTTCACTTTTTGCGAAAACAACCCGAGTTGGAACGGCATAAGACCGTCATGGTAGTCAAAAGGATAACAACTCTGTACAGAATATTCGAGTCTAGTGCACCGGAATTTCCCCCCATATGGCAATCGCCACCAGAAAGGTTTTGTTCGGGTTACTATGGAAAAATAAGACGCCCCGTACTTAGGGAAGCCCTTTTTGTCCGATGAGACGCAACTAATTCGCTGCAAATGGTTTTCAAATCGACACATACCCATTCCGAGTTGGCCATATTTGAATCCTATTATTCGAATCTATTTTAAACTCAGTCTGACTTCTTAAAACGCCTTTGAATATTCTGCCAAAACTAGCGGAATAATGGTAAAGTGAACACAGAATCACACAGAATCACACAGTAATGTCTCATGTGAATTGAATAATATATTACAAAATGGCTTTATATTTTCCAATGCCTATATCAGTCAAAGATGTCTTCAGATTTTAGCAGACACAATTAACATTATTAATTGTTTACTAGTAAAATAATATATAAGCTAAACGAATTAACTTCTTAGTATTTAAACTGTGTCTTAAAACAACATCTTTGCATACGTTTATCAAAAGGTACAGACATCGGAAGAAATCTTCTGTAGTGATAAAGATGGAAAGATAACGCAATTGAAAGCTACTATTAAAGAAAACGTATGAAAAAGAGATTAGCGAGCTTTATTAAAGGACTTTATGACATAATTTAAGATTATGATATTGAAGGGAACGTAATGAAAGAGGTAAGATCGTAGTTATAATTAAAATGAATGGAATATTAGCATCTTCTTCTTCAAGGCCGCTACACGTGGAGCCTTAGGGAAAGGATACTGTTGCAAAACGGTTTGATATTACAAGCCAAGTAAAGCTTCTTGTAATTTTGTCATTTTTGCAACGACAGCGGATAAGTCTGCAAGTCAACAATTCCAAAATACGTTTTAAACCACTATAGATAATATGATATGAATTGCCATAGATCTTAACGTTTACAGTTATAAAATAAAAAAAAATAATGCTGAAGGTGTAGTTTATTATGCAATTGACACTATTAAAAATGTTATAAAGGTATTTGGATTAAGTAGGGCTAAAACTAACTTAAGGTATTTAAAACAAACGCAAGTTTCGTATATTATATAAAGGCGAAACCTATTTTGATTCTGATTATCTATAAACATTTTGAATAGAAGATATTAATCAACCTTATAGGAATGTTTTTTTTTTCAAAACAAATTTGTCACATTGACAATTAAAAGATCTATGTCACAGACCAAAACATGTCGATCGCGAATGTTTCAGAGCAGACTTTTCGAAAGTTTAAAACAAACTGTCAGATATTCGTTCCGACAACCTACTTTAACTTGCCGGATCGAAATAAAAATTACAGGAACATTAACATCTAGCGCATTTTCGCAATATCTATCAAGGTATTTTAGTTGTTATTATAATTTATTAACATTCCAAATCTCCAAAATATGCACTATATTTGAAAAACATATAATTGTGTAGTTAAATTCGATTAATATCAACTACGATCTGACTATATGCAGTAATAACAACAACGACAAATTAATGTAAGCACGGAGCATACTTTGACTTATGCGGTTTCGATAACGTTGTGTCGTACAAGTGTGAGTTACGACTCTATGGCTTGAGTTTTAAGGTAAGTGTAAATTAGTAACGTCCACCATTCGTTTTGCGTGACCCCTAGCTAATAAAAGAGTATTTAGTAGAATAATGTTGTCACGGGTGACACGAGCAGATGATGTCAAACTATACATACTTGTTGATATACATAATGTTACGACAAAGAAGGTTTAGAACGTGAGCACATATAAAGAGTTATGTATTGAATATCTCCGATATTAGATTGTTTTATTCAGTTACATTAAACAATATTATTTATTTAAGACTTCAAAAATCCGTCTGACTTAGGACGATTCTTTGTTGAAAAATCTCGGACCAACTCAACATTGGTCAGTCTTGTCCGTCCTACGACCGTTTTCGGGAAATTGTATGCGTTGTAATTCCATTTTATTACTCTTTAATTTGAGTTGCAATGCTATGAGGTTAAATTTTATTTACACTTATATGTTTCATGAATATTGCGGGCCAAGCGTGAGGTTGAGCGCTCTATAACCGGTTAAAAACCCCAGTGCTTAGAATTGACCGTTCCAAGGCGGTGACCCCAGCTTTATTCTACTATGTGTGTATGTTGTTTCGTTTTGTGCCGTACTGTACTGTTTTGGCAATTTGTCACTTGCCATAAATAAAGGACCACGAAGGTGTGTATGATAGAATGCAATACTGCTGGAGCTTCTGGAGTTTCACTTCTTCATATTGTTTTCGAATAATTGATGTACAAAAAGAAAAACTAAACTCTTCTTGCTGTTATTATGTTGTGAAACGGTATGCAAAGGATTAATATTGTGTCCAAAAGTAGGAGCATGGTATGTCATTATTCGCTTCTATTAAACAATACCCATCTACATACACAATTTAAATACATCGACTGCGAGGAAATGTTGAAGTGATCTTATAACGACAATATATCCGTTGGTATCACCTCCTCATTGCCGCCGCCAGTTTGCCTTTCAACGGTATCAATACACTCGACTATTTGATAGATAGATTGAGGTCTTGGGACGTAATCGCTGATCCTTTTTAGGATATGCTATTTATAAAGCTTAATTTAACATACTAATCCAAGCTGCGTAATTTTGACGTTTTTTTGTAACCATTAATGCGGCTTATCCCTGAATATGTATGGCGATAATCTGAATATTAAACAATTGATGCTTATGTCTCAATCGTTTTAATCAAAGACAAGATTTAGTTGATATTTGTTTTGGTTTCATTTCATCATGCCTCAAAAAGTTACATTTGTTTTGCTCTGTTTTTAAATGTATTCTGTTTATCACTGTTTAATTTGATTTGTGATTTAATGAGGTTATTTTTTTTATAAATATTTAAAAGTTTCGTGAATAACTCTGGGTAAATAACTCTGAAGTTTGAAGCTCTTTCAAACCGGTAAACCCCCAAAATGTTTGCATTGACCGCTTTAAGGCGGTGTCACAAATTTCATTGACGTTTGTGTGTTTCTTGTGAACGTATGTGTCTTCTATTGTACATTACTTTTGTGTCGTACTGTTTTGCAATCGGTTCCTTGCCATAAATAAAGGACCACACGCTATAATAAGTTTCCTCGACTGGAGCTATTAAACGTTGAAACTTTGTTCAGTCAAATACTTTGAACAAGTTTAATGAATATAGCAGCAGAAAAGGTCACCGACGTAAATTGTTGATTGCAATAATAAAAACGGAAGACCAATGAATACAACCGCCCTAAAGCGTAAATCTGAAAATGACAAATCAGATTTCAACTTTCCGAACGTATATTCTCCGGACATAACTGTATGCACTCGCAATACCTCATTTTTGTATAGGCAGTGATCAGATAATTTATATGAAGAAGAACACTCGGTCATGTTGCTGTGGATATTTCTAACCGGTATATTATTTGCACAATAACGTCAAACGTTTTTTAGCTGAAATCACAAGGCTCATAAGTTTAGTATTCGGTATAAAAAATCAAACATCGTAAGTGCGTCATAGTGCGTTAAATCATACCCATGGGCTGAAAACTGACTGAAACCCTGGGACGGGGTTCAAACGGTTAATATAAAGTTTATTAGCAGAATTAATTGAGCAATCTTGACAATATTGGACTTCTAGTTACTTAACAGATCCCATAGTCACGAAAACCATCGCTTCAAAGAAAAAATAATTTCAGGCAAATCCGCAATACGATAGCAAATACATTGAAAGAAAGCGGACGTATGTTTTAACAATATTTTCTTATAATTAAGTGTTCTTTGAAACGTGAGTACAGATGCGACATTTTGTAATGATATTTTAATACTTTTATGCGAGGTCTTCACATTGATCGCAACGTCATAAGTCAAATTAAGCTTTCCAATAGTAGCATAAACTTAAGCATATACAGAGTTCAGCGTTCATATTTTGCACGCCACACTATGATTGGACATGTACTTCGTTTTGATATCTTTTGAAATAATTGTTTGTGATTTTGTTATCTTTAAGTTTAATTTAGTTCGATGTAAGCCTATGTTTAGCTCGACAGCTTTGTGTTTATAGAGACAATCGTGATTCCTTTCAATGAACTGGACTAATACTCACTGTCTTTTGAAAGATCAGTTAGTTAATACTGAACCCGGCACCTCCTAGTGGCGAGGCGAACACCATATCCAGTACAGATTTTTTTTTAAAGACATAAGAACTAAATTTTATTTAACGCGACTTGAATATATAAACATGTTACAAATTATGTTATAACTCATGCTAGATAATCTATATAAAATGACATGTATAGGCCAAATGCACTTTTTTTGGATGAACTTCGTTTGGAATGCTAGAAGTAACAAACAAAGTAACCGTAAATAAAATTTATCTTTCGGATATCACGAGTTTTTGATAATAGGTTTTTCGACCTTTGTTTATTATTCTACTCAAAGGTGTTTTGGTACAGTTGGATTTTCGCATACCCATCTGGTAGAAAAATATTAGCTTATAACATGTTGGCATGATAAAAGCTTTAAATAAAATACACTGATTTAAATACTGCGTTTACACAGACCAACTCGCCGAAATTATCAATATATTTGTGTCGCGTTCTGAGAAAACTGGGCATAATGCATGTGCGCAAAGTGTCGTCCCAGATTAGACTGTGCAGTCCGCACAGGCTAATCCGGAACGACACTTTCCGCTTTTATGACATTTTTCGTTTAAATGAAGTCTCTTTGTAGCAAAAATCCAATTTAGGCGGAAAGTGGCGACTGCACAGGCTAATCTGGGACGAAACTTTACGCACATGCATTATGCCCAGTTTTCTCAGAACGCGACTCATATTTATATAAAGACAACACCACGTGATTCCCCGCAGTGATTATGCGGATATTGAGATGTTCAATATTGTTTTCGGGTACATTCCGGAGTAATTATTTAAAATAATATAATTTTATTTAATCAAATTACTCCGGAATTTACCCGAAAACAATATTGAACATAGCAATATCCGCATAATCACTGCGGGGAATCACGTGGTGCTTTAAGAAACATTTGAATGTTACTGTCGTTGTGAAAGACTATCATTAAAGAGGAGGCCATACCCTAGCCAGTGAGCCAAGCGAATTGCAACACAAACATTAATGCTTTTGTTTTTAGGTATATATAGTATATAACAGTCGCTATCTCGTATAGTATATGAGTTTTGTTCAATTGATGAAAACATGAAAAAAGATTAAGAAATGAATTAATGAATGAGTAAATGAATGAATTGATGAATGAATGCATTTGTGTGTGAATGCCCCAGTATAAAGGAAGGCATATTGAAAAGTTTCGACCGATGATTACATACAGAAAACAATTCTGTTATAAACTGCTTTACCTGCTTACATTCCCAAAATGTATGTTGAATAATTTCACATTCAGTTTCACAAACAATATAGTTGGCTGAAGTGGCATATCCTATCTATAAATAAAAACAAGTATGTACATATAATTATATGTACAATTCTATATTGAAACCACTGTAAATTGGTATTTCCTGTAAAACGCAAAGGCATATAACAATATTTCACCATTCTTTTGTTTCAATATTATGGAAAATGTTAAACCATTTATCTGTACATACTGGTGAAAACTCGTTTTTGAAAATTATCTCATATATAGGTTTTGTACCTTTTGCATTCACCACGGCTTCATAAAGCTTGTGTCAAAAGAGCTTCTGAGCTACATGTATCTTGTTACTGCTTTAATAATACATAGGAAAAATACGTAGTTAGCATGATACTTTGCAAACCTCATCATAACTGTTAAAGTTACTTAGTTCGTTCGCGATTTATACTGCGGTATCGCACATGTCCGTTTAATTGCTATTAGTAGCAATAATTGGAATTATTTCGTAATTCGTTGCCAATTTTACTGAATTTTGTAATTTTTCTTTGAAAACAAAAATAAGAAACTTGTTTTCGTAAAATTATTTCGTAAAATTTTACCAGTCTAACACGCGACCGGTTTACGATACCCCGCACGTTAGTTTTTAAACATGGCGGACAAAGAAGTCCAGAACAGTAAAAAAAACCTAGTAAATCTGTTTTGGTCGCAAATAAGACCTCTTCGGTGTGTGATGAAACACCCAAAACTGTTCCTAACAAAGGTCAGTGTTCTACGTCCACAAGTTCTACGTCTAAGGACCCTGAACTCACTCTTAAAGTCCTCTCGATATTGCAAGAGCTCAATGAAAATATGAAGAGCCAGAAGGAATGTATTGAGAAATTTGAATCTACTAAATATTACGATGACGAGTATTCAGAGGATCAGTTCTATGATGGCGATGGAAAGTCGTCCGATGAAATTGATCAGGAAAATGAAAGCCCTAACCCCGTTTTTCGGAACTTGATGGGACGTTTCAGTAACTTTGACCCTGTTGATAGGAAAGTGAATGATAATCTAGCAAAATGTGTGAATAGTTCTTTCAGAAATGAATTGTCAGATGACAAAATGAATGAACTTTTGAAAGAGGTTCATCGGCCTGAAAACTGTGAGGCTCTTATGAAAACCCGTGTAAATCAAGGAATATGGCGTTTGCTGCGAGCTCCTGTTCATTGTGATGATAATAAAATGCAGGTTATTCAAGAACTGTTGGTGAAAGCAGCATCGGACAAGACCAAGTCTGTTGACATATATGCAAATTCCACAGAAACACCATCAGTTGCATGTAGTCAGGCCATTGATCTATCGACCAATGCTATAGCTGTTTTAAGTCAGACCTACAGAAAAATTAACATTAAGAAGAAACGAGCTTCACAAAAGCAGTTTGGACCACAAGGACAAAATGGTCTCCATCATTGCCATGTACAGATTTTTTGTATGGTGATGACAATGATGTCAATAGAAACGTTCTTGAGATAAACGATCTCAACAAAATTGGCCGCAGTGGGCAGCAGTTTGGCAGAAAACGTGAATACCGTCGTCCTCATCCATACAGATCGGTGTTAAGAGGTCGAGGCCGATTTCGTGGTCGAGGCCGTGGTGATGCTGGCTTTTCAAAAAACGCCCGAGTATTGGCACAGAGGAAGTTAACAAGGTTAGTTCTTTTGAAACTGGTAGATTGAAACATTTTGTTGAACATTGGAGAAACATAACCAGTGATGAATCCTTTTTGGACATGGTGGAGCATTTTTACATCAAGTTCATTGATAATGTAAACCCACTTAAGACATTTTGTCAAGCAAACAGATTTTCTTCTTTAGAAAGTGATACAATTGATGAGATACAAGAACTATTATCAATGAAAGTAATTACCCGAGTTGAACATGACCCTAACGAGTTCATTTCTCCAATTTTCACTGTTCCGAAAAAGGATGGTACATGCAGAATGATATTGAATTTAAAAGATTTAAATAAATTTACCACCATTTTAAAATCTATACGCTTGAATCTGTTCTCAAACTCCTGGCTCTTATTTTGCATCAGTAGATTTTAGGCATGCATATTATTCAGTACATATTGCACCGGAAAAAGAGTAAAATTGCGGTTTATCTTTAAGAGCAACATCTACCAGTTTGAATGCCTTCCAAACGGTATTTCATCGGCGCCAATAAGCTTTACTCGGCTGCTTAAGCCTGTTTTTGCATCTTTGCGCATCCTTGGTATCACAATTTATGGGTTCATATATGACTCAATAATTTTAGCACACACAATGCGAGATTGTGAAAGAAATGTTAAAGATACTGTCAGGTTGATAACTGATGTAGGTTTCATTACACATGAACAGAAATCCGTTTTTGGTCCCTACACAGCGAATATTATTTCTTGGTAATCTAATTGATTCTGCAAGCATGACAGTAACTTTACCCAAAGAAAAAGTTGCATTTTGTTGATTATTGGTAATCCGCTGACAAGAAACTATATATACTGCGGAACAAATGCGTCTGTGTATTTGAGATTAACATTTCAGACATCACCAACATACAAAAATGAATAACTCAGGAAACGGCTCGGTGAATACTGATTATGGAAAACAGATTGATACGATGTTGGATGTATTTACTTTCCTTTTAATACCGATGGTGGCGTCGTCGATATTCGGCAATTTGTTAATTATAGTAATTGTTGCGAAGAACAAAGTAACAACAACAAGTGTTTTGTTTGGAATACTTGCCGGCATAGATTTGTTTGTGACAATCACTGGGCCGTGTGTGAGAATAGTTATCTGGTTCAGCTCCGGTGCTCAAAAATATTTGACAAGTTCTACGTTAGCGATCATGTTGTATGAGTGCATATTCCAAACATCAGTTAACCTTTCGATGTGGACTCTGGTTGTTATAACATTAGAGCGATTCTTAAGTATAACAATACCTTTTAAAGTGAAACAAGTGCTTACTCTTCGTGTTGTTCTTATAGCAGAGGGCGTAACATCTTTAGCTGTGTTTGTTATTCAATATTTGCGACATTTTGTCGCAGTCGAACTCGTCAAAACTGATTGGGGATTGAGGCTTGCTCCGGTGAACACAGCATGGGACAACATGTTCGTTATTTCTGACTTGATATGCTTTCTAGTTTTACCATATTTCATGATTATTGCAGCTAGTATCGTTATTGCTGTAAAGCTTCGGACATCATTCGGCGGAATACACGCAAAATCCGACAGGGTGCGTTCTGTTACTATGAATATATTGGTCGCCAATTTAACATTCCTTTTAACCAACATCCCTTTTAAATTAATCAATAGTTTGCTTTCTAAATACCAATCTGATTTTAATTTAAATGCGTTCCTGGACCGAACAATAAGCGAAAACAGTACTTACCTTATGTACCTAAACCATGCCCTTAACTTTTACGTGTATTTACTTAGTGGAAGGAAATTCCGAGAAGACGTCAGCAAGCTGTTTTTCAAGGATAAATTACGTAAAACAGTATCAGTTAGTCAAGTAACTCGTAGTGTCGTGCGTAAATAAGCGTCTGGTCATTGGTTTGTCATTTTTTTTGGAAATTATTGTTTATCCATTTTTTGAAATTTGTGTCAGTAAATGCTTAAATAGTGTTTAAATTCGTGTTATTTAATAAAATCCAGAGCTTTGTAATGATATATGTGTATGTAACTTGTATCAAAGAATAAAGCGGTACAAGTGACACTATAAGGGGCATTTAAACAGTAAGCAATGTGACTTATCCAAACTGTCATTTTTATTAGAGCCATGTTCATTTCTATCACAACTTGATGTTTCTGTTTTTTATTTATATAAATCAATTAAAATTAATTTAACACAGCTAAATGTTTAAACGTAATAAACATGAAGTAATCAATAAAAGGCTCAATTTTACAGCAGTTGATGGCTTTTAGTATAAAAATTAAATACCCAGTTTCTACTATATAATAATTTACATCTTATAATCACGGATACCTACATTATACATCAAACAAGTGATAATCATTTAATTGTTAACGATTTTTTTTTAACAAACTGTGAATTTTAAATACAAAATATAAAATCACGGCGTTCTTTGCACTCAAAGTATCAACACCCTTCGACACCTGGCACAGTTTGGCCTCTGAAATTAGTCAGCTGACCATGGTAAAATCATGCAAAAAATCATGTGTTGAATTGAATTAAACACTGATCGATTCGAAAGAAGTACTCCTTGTTTTCGCGACCATAAAAATGATGTTGTTGAATACTTGCAATGAAATGCATCTATTAAAAGTGGTTTAAAAATATACCAGTTTCCAGGTATTCGGATACAATTTATATAGCAAATTGAGCTCAATATGTTGATGTTTAAGTATTTTAAATGGGTTATTTGGCATGAACAAGAATAAGAGGTTCGAAAGATGGTTCGTCCATTATATATTGTAAACCTTTGGATTTGTTCTTTGTGTGTACTTTTTTTTTACAATGATGTAACTTTTATATGGTAATTTCAATTTCTTAAATGTTTGTTTTTTAGTTGTTGTGGTGAGTGTTATTTTATAACAGTACAACACACACATTGAGTGTCTCAACTGAATTGATCTCTACTTCGTTATTTACCACTACAAGAAACATTACATACAATTACAGCTGATTGCATCAGACTTCCAATGATGAACTCTGTGAATCTCAACGCGTAATATCTCGGAACTCCCCATCTAGGTGATAAACAAATTTGACTTATCCTCACCAAGCAACATCAGGATAGAGTCGTTCGTTTTTAAATTGTATAAAACATTTGTAATTTATTTTAAAAAGACGTAGTTTTTTCTTGAGTATATAATTAAAATCAATGTATTAATATGTTTTAAAGCATTGTCGCTACTTTTTAAATTGTATAAGCCATCTGTAATTTATTATAAATATACGTTGTTTTTTCTTGAATATATTATTGAAATCAATGTAGTTATATGTTTTAAAGCATTGTCACTTCTTTTTATATTTTTATAAACCATCTGTAATTTATTTTAAATAGAATTTTTATTTTGGTAAGTATATAATTTAAATCAATGTAGTTATATGTTTTAAAGCATTGTCACTGCTTTGTAAATTGTATAAACCATGTGTAATTTACTTTAAATACACGTAGTTTTTTCTTGGGTATATTATTGTAAGCGATGAAGGTATGTGTTTTAAAGCCTTGTCAGTTTTTTTTTGAAATTTTATAAACCATCTGCAATTGATTTTAAATAGCCCTTTTTTGTTGTTTTTGAGTATATTATTGAAATCAATGTAGTTAAATGTTTAAAAGCATTATCACTGCCTTTAACATTTTATAAACCATCTATAATTAATTTTGAATAGACGTTGTTTTTTCTTGAGTATATTATTAAAATCATTGTAGTAATATGTTTTAAAGAATTTTCATTGATTTTACAACTTTATAAACCATCTGTAATTTGTTTTTAAATAGACATTGTTTTTTCTTGAGTATGTTATTAAAATCAATGAAGTGATATGTTTTTAAAAATTGTCATTACTTTTTTAATTTTATAAACCATCTGTAATTTATTTTAAATAGACGTTGTTTTTTCTTGAGTATATTATTAAAATCAATGTAGTAATATGTTTTAAAGCATAGTCACTTCTTTTTAAATTTTATAAACCATCTCTAATTTATTTTGAATAGACGTTGTTTTTTTCTTGAGTATATTATAAAAATCAATGAAGTAATATGTTTTAAAGAATTGTCATTGCTTTTTAAATTGTATACACCATCTGTAATTTATTTTAAATAGACGTTTTTTTATTATTGAGTACATTATTACAATCAATGTAGTTGTACCATTTAAAATATTGTCATTGCTTTTTAAATGTTATAAACCATCTGTAATTTATTTTAAAATAGACGTTGTTTTTTCTTGAGTGTATTATTAAAATCAATGTATTTATATGCTTTAACGAATTGTGATTGCTTTTTAATTTTTATAAACCTTCTGTAATTTATTTTAAATAGACGTTGTTTTTCTTGAGTATATTATAAAAATCAATGTAGTAATATGCTTTAAAGAATTGGCATTGCTTTTTAAATTGTATAAACCATCTGTAATTTATTTTAAATAGACGTTGTTTATTTAATGAGTATATTATTAAAATCAATGTTGTTATATGTTTTAAAGCAAAGTCACTGCTTTTGGAAGTTTATAAACCATCTTTTTTTTTTTTTTTGGATAGACGTTGTTTTTTCTTGAGTATACTATTAAAATCAATGTAGTAATATGTTTTAAAGAATGGTCATTGCTTTTTACATTTTACAAACCACATGTAATTTATTTTTAAATAGATGTTTTGTTTCTTGAGTATATTATTAAAATCAATGTAGTAAAACGTTTTAAAGCATTGTCACTGCTTTTTAAATTTTGTTAACCATCTGTAATTTATTATAAATAGACGTTGTTTCATGTGAGATATCGCATATAAAAGGGCGACGGTCGCGTTCATAAAGGCGACGGTCGTGTTCAAAGGGCGAGATATCGCATATAAAAGGGCGACCGTCGCGTTCATAAAGGGCGACGGTCGTATTCAAAGAGCGACGGTCGTGTTCAAAGGGCGAGATATCGCATTTAAAAGGGCGACGGTCGCGTTTATAAAGGGTGACGGTCGTGTCCAAAGGGCGACGGTCGTGTCCAAAGGGCGAGATATCGCATATAAGAGGGCGACTGTCGCACAAGGGCGATATTTCGTGTTAAATATATCGTGCATCGCCGCGACTGTCGCGCAAACAATCGTGCGTCACCGCGACTGTCGCGCAAAATATCGTGCGTCGCCGCGACTGTCTGGCAAAATATCGTGAATCGTGTGTCGCCCTTGATGAAAGAAGGGCGAGATTATAAATGGCACTATCCGGATTCCGTACTCAACCGATAACAATGCCGAAGAAGGTTGATTAGAACTGCTTTCAAATGTTTGGCCACTCTTGTGAAAGTGATGAAAAGATTGATTGTAGCGTTTAATTTTATAATATCAGCACTTCTGGTTGAAATTTTTTAAAAAGCATTGCCACTCCATGCATACAAAGGGACACGTTCTACATTATATTTAGTAATAACTATTCAGTAATGTTATTATGTTGTCTTTTTAGTTCTAACAAAGCTCGCCAAAAGTGTTTTTTTTTCTCTTTTTAGTCTAAGTTGTATAGTTTAAAGGTGTTTACAAAAATATGTCACTAGTGTCACTAGTCTTCCGTTATTTTACAATGCAAATATTAACCGTAAAATATACTATAAAAGATGTGTAATTAAGAGACCAGAACGTTATAAATAATATGATGCCATATGGTTAATGTCAATCATAGCCTAATGTATACATTTTCGGAATGCTATTTAAAAACAACGACAGAGCGTACACACGTTTGAGAAAAACAACGCACGTCTCATTGTTAACAATATATCAAAATTTAATTTTAACAAATCTTTGAAAGAAAGTTAACCAGAAAATCCTTGAATATTGATGAATTGAGAGTTTGCCTCAAATCCTTAAAAATACAAAAAAATATCCCGGGGATTTTTCAATAAGCTCTCATAAGCGAGCTAGATCTCGTTAGCCAGTAACGATTCACTGGGCATTTTGCGTGTCTAAAGTTCGATGCAACCTAATTTTCGAATCGTATGTTACTTAAAACGTTTGTTTTTTTTTGGAAACCGTCTCCTGGATAGAAAGCTTCAGAGAACATAAGTCAGAAAATCAAATATTTTCAACAAATATTACACATATTTCTTATCAAATATATTGGGTCATTTGTATTAACTATCATATATATGTACCTATTGTGCCCCAACTAAATTGTGATCATTTAGCATTTGTTAATGGTAGGTTATGAAAAATTCATATTTAAAATAATGTCCGAAAATGTGTACAAAGTCTGAAATGTTAAGTGTCACATCATTGTTATTACACGTGTTAGCATGATAAAATAATTGATTAAGCTTTCAAAATAGTCCACCATCGCTTCTTTTGTTGTGAACATAACTAAAAAATACGTCATTAAAAAGGTCCAGCTACAATATACTGTATAGTCTATAATGATGGTAATACGTAATCATAACTCTCGAGTATCACTATACTGCTGATGTTTATCTTCGATATTTATTTCCCCAATTCAACTGTGATGTAGTGGCCTCAGAATTTTAACAGCTGTTCAATTAAACAATGGTCTTGTTCGGATCAACGATTATAACTGCACTGTTTTGTCATTATGAATTAGTTGTCAATATCAGTGGGTCATGTTGTATAATATTTAAGAAATGATTTAACATACGCGTTCAGTGATCAGTGGTGCAATTTCATTTTATGTGTACTCGAAATGTGGTCATTTACCAGACTTTCACCGCTACATTTTCAGTCAGTCTGGTCGGCGCTGGCCATCTCTTGAGGCAATCGGCTGTTTGTCTATTATGCGATACATCTTATGCTTATCTACACACTCGTAGCTGATCAGTCCTTCCAAACACAGGAAGTGAAAAAGTATACTTATTTAAGAAAACAAGAGTAGAGTATGCAGTGCTATAGAACTTATTGACCTTTATTTTTGGTTAAACGTTTCAATTAAGAATTGACAAATAGTCGTTTTAAAGTTATCGCGATGTAATGACATGCATGTATACAAGTAATTATTACGAATATTGTTTAGTGTAGTTTGCA
Organism: Dreissena rostriformis; assembly: GCA_007657795.1. NCBI lineage: Eukaryota > Metazoa > Mollusca > Bivalvia > Myida > Dreissenidae > Dreissena > Dreissena rostriformis. The sequence continues at coordinate 248,137 of VMBQ01000174.1, forward strand.
ATTGTATCTCTTTATTTTCTTAATTTAAAAATCATTTCAATTCCAAATAGCGGTACTTAGTGCAATGTTGGTTAAGTGTGTTGTAACCTATAGTCAGATCTGTATGACAGAAAGAGTTCAAGATCTTAGACTGCTATTTTTTTTTGTTCGATATATTCCATTTGATGTAAATTGCATTTCGTGATTGATCTTTAAAACAACGTTTAATAACATATATCATCAAACAGATTAAGTTTATAATAGTATTGACGTGGGGATAAATTGGATCATTTTGGCTTGATTTATTCAAAGACAGAATATGTATTGCTGCTTGAAATTCGAATCAAAAGGAGGTGGTGTTCAATCACTCAATAAGCGTTTTGATTATTTGTCATTGAAGTAATACTTAAAATGATCGGAACGTTTGAACGATTCTTCTTCTTTTCGATCGCCGCAATACTTAAAAAACATTTTCCAGTCAAGTTAAGCACTACCAACACCTTCAATTTGCTGATAATCCCGAGGATCTTTTTTACATGCTGAAGGGTTACCAGCTTTTATAATAGGATCCACAAGTATTGTATTTATTCGAACTATGTTAATGTATTCCCGAAAGTTTGCATTATCGTCGGCTGATTTGTTTTATTTTGTAAAAAATGACATACGGATAGTGCATAATGTGAGTTCTACATTCCGAAAATAGTGCGGTAACAACCGTAACGTACGTGTTTAAATATTGTTCTATAATGAGTAAATGTAGTGAAATTCATTTAAGAATCTTGGCATTTTTTTATTACAAAGTATTTATTTTGTTCACTCTTTATGCATGGCTTAAGTAGTAATCGACTTACAATCACATCAATTTTTGATTAATCCGACGTTATCTAAGCTAATATAATTTCCTTTAAGAAAACAAACTCGAAAAGATACATCAATAGGCAGCTATAATAATAAGTGATGGAACCCGTTCGGCATAATTACACAATTTATACGATGATCGGAGGACGCAGGAGTACGTAAATATTCACTCCTTTGATTATCAAACTGCTCAAAGCTATATTTTTAGTTCTTGTAAGTTCGTCTTAAATCTCTCTTGAAATCTTCCGTGTGTAGTGTCTGTGAAGTACTTAACTAGTAGTTCATGTTAGTATTAGTCAGATTAGTCTGTATGAAGTTAATGGTCGGTTATTATTTTAAGTATTAAGTACTACAACTGGTAATCCTAATGGAAACATTTATCCTGCGTTAAGATCGTTGATCTCTTGGTTATTCGCGGCCTATATATACTGAAGATATATACGCTTGTATCATTTGCGATATCATTTTGGGCATCAACAACATACAAAAATGAATCACTCAAGAAACGCCTCGGTGAATACTGGTTTGCAAAAACAGATTGATACAATGTACGATGTATTAGCTTGCCTATTAATGCCGATTGTGGCGTCGTCGATATTCGGCAATATGTTAATTATAGTAGTTGTTGCCAAGAACAAAGTGACAACAACAAGTGTTTTGTTCGGAATACTTGCTGGTATAGATTTGGTTGTGACAATCCTTGGGCCATGTTTGAAAATAGTTCTAAAGTTCAGCTCCGTTGCACGAAAATATTTAACAACGTCTACGTTAGTGATCATGTCGGTGGAGTGCACATTCCAAACATCCGTTAGTTTATCGATTTGGACTCTGGTTGTTATTACATTAGAGCGATTCTTAAGTATAACAATACCTTTCAAAGTGAAACAAGTGCTTACCCTTCGCGTGGTTCTTATAGCAGAGGGCGTAACATCTTTAGCTGTGTTTGTTATTCAATATTTGCGACATTTCGTCGCAGTCCAACTCGTCAAAACTGATTGGGGATTGTGGCTTGTTCCGACGAACACAGCATGGGAAAACATGTTCGTTATTTCTGACTGGATATGTTTTCTAGTTATACCATATTTCATCATAATTGCAGCTAGTATCGTTATTGCCGTAAAGCTTCGGACATCATTCGGCGGAATACACGCAAAATCCGACAGGGTGCGTTCTGTGACTATGAATTTATTGGTCGCCAATTTAACATTTCTTTTAACCAACATTCCTTTTAAATTAATCAACATTTTGCTTTATAACTATGAAGCTGTTTTTAATTTAAATGAGTTTCAGGATCGAACAATAAGGGAAACCAGTACTTACCTTATGTACCTAAATCATGCTCTTAACTTTTACGTGTATTTACTCAGTGGACGGAAATTCCGAGAAGACGTCAACAAGCTGTTTTCAAGGATTTAATTACGTAAAGCAGCATCAGTAAGTCACTCGAAGTCGTACGTAGATAAGCATCTGGTCATTGGTATGCCATTTTTTGAAAATTATTGTTTATCCATTTCTTTTAAATATGCGTCAGTAAATGCTGAAGTATTGTTTAAATTCGTGTGATGTAATAATATCCAGAGCTTTCTAATGATATATGTGTATGTAACTTGTATCAAGGAATAAAGCGGTTAAAGCAAAAATGTAAAGGGCTTTTAAACAGTAAGCAATTTAACTTATCCAAACTGTCATTTTTATAAGAGCAATGTTCATTTCTATCACAACTTGATTTTTTTTTCAATGATATTAATTGAATACAATAAATTTATTACTTTACGAGTCTGGCTATTTCGAAAAGATTCATCTAAATGTTAAAACGTAATATACATGAACTAATTAATAAAAAGGTCAATTTACAGCAGTTGTTTGCTTTTAGTATAAATTTAAATACACAGTTTCTACTATATAATAACTTACATCTTATAATCACGGATACTTACATTATACATCAAACAAGTGACAATCAATGAATTGTTAACGATGTTTTAACGAACTGTGAATTTTATATAAAAAATATAAAATCACGGCGTTCTTTGCACTCAAAGTACCAACACCATTCGACAACTGACACAGTTTGGCCGCTGAAATTAGTTAGCTAACCATAGTAAAATAATGCAAAAAATCATGTCTTAAATTGATTTAAACACTGATCGATTCGAAAGAAGGTATTCCTTTTTTCGCGACCATAAAAATGATGTTGTTGAATACTTGTGCAATGAAATGCATCTATTAAAAAGTGTTTAAAAGTAAACCAGTTTCCAGGTATGCAGATAAATTTTACATAGCAAATGGAACTCAATATTTGCATGCTTAAGTATTTTAAACTGGGTATTTGGCATGAAAAAGAATAAGAGGTTCGAAGTTTGTCCATTATATTATGTTAACCTTTGGATGTGTTCGTTGTGTGTACTTTTTGTTTTAATGATGTTACTTTTATATGGTAAATACAATTTCTTGAATTCGTGTTTTAAGTTTTTGTGTTAAGTGTTTTTTTTCTAACAGTTCAACAAACACATCTAGTGTTCAACTGAATTGATTCCTACTCCGTTATCGACCGAGTATGTTATTAAAATCAATGTAGTAATATGGTTTAAAGCATTACAACTGCTTTTTACATTTTATAAACCATCTGTAATTTATTTTAAATATACGTTGTTTTTCCTTTTTTGTTTTGTTATTAAAACCAAGGTAGTAATATGTTTTAAAGCATTATCACTTCTTTTACATGTTATAAACCATCTGTAGTTTATTTTGAATAGACGTTGTTTTTTTCTTGAGTATATTAGGACAATCAATGTAGTAATATGTTTTTAAGCATTTTCACTGCTTTTTACATTTTATAAACCATCTGTTATTTATTTTGAATAGACGTTGTTTTTCTTGATTATATTATTAAAATCAATGTAGTTATATGTTTTAAAGCATTATCACTGTTTTTTACATTTTATAAACCATCTGTAATTTATTTTGAATTGACGTTGTTTTTTCTTGAGTATATTATTAAAATCAATGTAGTACTATGTTTTAAAGCATTATCACTGCTTTTTTACATTTTATAAACCATCTGTAATTTATTTTAAATAGACGTTGTTTTTTTTGGTTATATTATTACAATCAATGTAGTAATATGTTTTAAAGAATTGTCAGTGATTTTATCATTTTAGAAACCATCTGTAATATATGTTTAATAGACGTTGTGTTTTTTTGCGTATATTATGACAATCAATGTAGTAATATGTTTTAAAGAATTGTCAATGCTTTTTATATTTTATAAACCATCTGTTACTTATTTTAAATAGACGTTTTTTTTTTCTTGAGTTTATTATTGAAATCAATGTAGTAATATGTTTTGAAGCATTGTTACTTCTTTTTATATTTTATAAACCATCTGTAATTTATTTTATATTGACGTTGTTTTTTTTATGAGTATATTATAAAAATCAATGTAGAAATATCTTTTAAAGCATTGTCACCTCTTTGTTAAAGCGGGACTGTACGATTTTGTCAAATATTTATGAATTTGTATAAAATGTGTTTAAAATTAGAATACAAATATTTCAATATAAATTAAAATAAAAGTTAAGAAGAACATGTGTCGAAAAATGCGAAATTAGCCAGATATTTAAATCTGAAATTGAAAAATGGCTTCCAGCCGAATTCGCCATCATATATATAATGCATGTACAATGTGAATCTAAATTTAGTTAAAGTGCAGATTCGTTCATACGACACAAAGACACAATTTTGTTTCTTACAAATACGAGTTAAAGTGTCGGAGTCGGCTTTAACCAGCGCTAGCTTGTATTTGCTGCATTTTATGAAATTCGTCTTCAATGTATAATTTGTATTGCCTATTTGTTTCATCGTAACATAATTGTATTAATATATTAAAATTAAACACATATAAAAATCGTACAGTCCCGCTTTAAGTTTGTAAACCATCTGTAATTTAGTTTAAATACACGTTGTTTTTTTATATTATTAAAAGCAATGTAGGTATGTGTTTTGAAGCATTATCTCTGCTTTTTAAATTTTATAAACCATTTGTAATTTATTTTAAATAAAAATTGATTTTTGTTTAGTATAGTATTGAAATCAATGTAGTAATATGTTTTAAAGCACTGCCAACGCCTTTTAAATTTTATAAACCATCTGTTATTTATTTCAAATAGACATTCTTTTTGTCTTAAGTATATTATTTTTATATTATTAAAAGCAATGTAGGCATGTGTTTTGAAGCAATATCTCTGCTTTTTAAATTTGATAAACCATCTGTAATTTATTTACAATAGACATTCTTTTTTTCTTGAGTATATTATTAAAATCAATGTAGTTATATGTTTAAAGCATTTTCACTGCTTTTTAAATTTTATAAACCATCTGCAATTTATTTTAAATATACGTTATTTTTTCTTGAGTACATTATTAAAATTAATGTAGATATATGTTTTAAGCATTGTAGCTGCTTTTTAAATTTTATAAACAATCTTTCATTTATTTTAAATATACGTTGTTGTTTCTTGAGTATATTATTACAATAAATGATGTACTATGTTTTATAAATGTGTGTTATAACCCGACTAACCCGAATAAATATATATTTGCCTACGCTATGATTTGCGTATACGTCTTTGCTTATTTGCAATCACAAATTCCAAAAGTTATGATGGCTTTTCATCTATCATATTCGTATGAAGATGTATACATCCCATTATGACTGATTTCGATATTTTATCAACCATTAGTATTTTTAAAATGCAGAACATTCTGTATATTATTTATCAGCAAATTTTTTCATGTGTTCGAAACGTGTTTATTTTAACCCGAATACATATATTCTGGTCTATAGTTTACTGTTTTTACTTGGCAGCCACATTTGTATGCCCCCACTTTCAGAGGGGGAGTGTCATGTATACGTCCTTCTGCCCATCCGTCGTTTATAAAGTATTGTATTGCAAAATGGCATTGAAAATTTTGTTCTTTGAAACAACAGGTCCCAGACATTATGTTTTTGGCATGTATTTTGAGTTCAGATAATAAGCTGAGGTTAAAAGGATCCCTTTTTCTAAAGTATTGTATTGCAAAATGACATTGCAAGGTTTGTTCTGCGTAACTTAAAGTCTTTTAGTCCCATAAGTTATTTATCTGGTATGAATTTTGTATTCAGACCTTCAGCTGAGTTTAAAATTGGCCATATCCCGAAGGACAAAGTTATTAAAGATGTTTTAGGAAAACTAACTTTAAACGATGTTTTCGTGGTTTTTATGAACGCTTACTGAAAACATCACATTAATCCAAAATAAAGTACAATATACGCATTCGAAAAGAAAACATGAACTCGTACACAACCGAATATCTTCATATATTTGAAAAACTGTTACATTATGTTCTAAGTAAATATCAATTTGGCGTCATACGCGACAGAAAATATAAAATATTACTCTTAATGAGTACGAAAAAGAGTTAATATACATAAAGTTATGATAATAAATTGTATAATAATGCAAACTATTTGTTTCATTGTCAATAAAACTTCAATTTGCGATGATTAATAAGTGCACGGTATTATAGGAACTACTTGTGTCAACCTGTAACAAAATAAGCCCGTTTAAAGTTGTAGGTTAATTTGAAAACTTGACGGTAATTCTTGGGCTAAAATTCATTCAGAGCCTCAGGCAACCTAGCTAGGTATGTTTCCTGGACAAGATTGTATTCCAACAAACAGTTTGATAAAGTTCGATGATGATACGATAAAAAATATTAAAGTTAAAAGGTGTACACTGTTAACTTGTTCTTGTTTTTCGGCGCAGCTGTCTAAGATAAGGTGTAGCCTCGATGTTTGCGATAGTTATATACAGAGTGAACATTGGTTGCTATTAGAATTGGACATGTTTATGAAATTCGAACTAACAACGACGGTCTACTGTTTCACACCGCATGTAAGAGATGAAAATGTACATACTTTTTCACATAAGCAGTTCAAACATGTGATCGACACATAGTTACATATTAATGAACACTTTAATGATCTCAATGCTATTTTCATAAACAGACGGAAATATATATTGTATTCAACTAACACACATTTCAATGATCTGGAATGTTACACGGGTGATGATACAATAGCGCATATGTGGTTGATACCATCAACCTTTACTAAAAATGGGCCAACAAATAAACAAGACTGAATGTAGTTAAACGAATTATTATTACACAAATCATTATATACAATTCAACATATCAAATGTGTGTGTGTGCATACATTAATGTGTTAACTCTTGTAATATACCTTTCATTATTGTACTTGAAATATATTACATTATTAATATACATAGAAACAATTATATTTAATTATATTGATTTAAAGAAGGCACTTTAAAGACACAAACGTTATATGGGAAACCATTTATGTAAGCAATTTAGTATGCTTTCCGATTGATGATAAGCGAAACACAAATGGTATTTTGAATGGTTTCTAGGTCAAAAGTATTATTTCACATATTGCGTGAATGAACAAAAACATATAATAATTTAAATGTTAAATAATTCTTCAAACGAACCAGTGCACTTGGGAACATTACAGAACTCCCATCGACGGTCAGGGTTAGTTGTGTAGCACCAAGGACGTACCTCCTCGCCTCGAGGATCTCTGCAGTAGATCTTCGCGTCAATGGCTGATTGACGAACTGAAAATATTCGTCCATCGCGGTTTGTGTGCTGGTGAGGCGTGTCCAGGCTCAAGAGTTGACATTCCCGCCAACTTTCCGTGTGGTTTATCGAGTCTTGTCAATCGGTAGACACCACGAAACAGCCGGCTTTGTGGTAAATTAAAAAACAAAATCATTTTTATTTATTGTGTTATATTAAAATATGTCAAACAATATATATATATATATATATATTACATAACTGTATATATCTTATTATATATTTATATAATATATATGTAAAATTAATTTGTTTTTCAATTTTCATATATATGATTAAAAATAATATATATCTATATATATTATGTCATATCATGTTATGTTTTTTAAGAATCGAACTACAGGCGTTTAATGAAAAATGTAAACGTTTAAAGGGACCTGTTCACAGCTTGATAAATTGTCAAAATTGAAAAAAAAAAAAATCACATTTGCAAATTTTCGGGGTTGTTATGGTTTTTGCAAGGAAACATTAAAACTGAACATTTACCCTGTTCTAAAATATCAATTGCATACATCTTTTGACGATTTAAAAATCAAACGCAAAAGAGTTCTATTGTTATCGTTATATTTTGTGACATTATGAGGATTGCTTATATAAAGTATAAAATACTTTTCTATAGCAGCACGGATGACCGAGTGGTTTCAGCGCTAGACTTTTACTCGAAGGGTCAGTGGTTCGAGCCCAGGTGTGGAATACTTTTTATTTTCTTTAATTTTTATTCTTGTTTTATTCTGGAGCTTTTTATTTCTAATGTTTACATTTATAAATGTAAAGCATTTAATGACAAACTTCAAAACATGTCAAAATCTGTGAACAAGTCCCTTTAAAGTGATAAAAAATGTAAACGTTCTATTTATGCAACGCATCGAATATGTTTGCTCTGATGGCATAAACAACCATCAGCTTCTCTTAACCGTTTGGCTAAATCAATTCTTAACAAAGAAAGTGCTGAAATTTGAAACGAAATTTTCTGCAAATTAATGCTTAGCGTTTACACTTTCAACATAGTTCATATAGGTAAACCTTAAAAGTATTTAAAAACAAGTATATTGCTTTTAAGTTACATAATAGTATGTATGTAATAATAAAAGCATAAATAACTAATGCCAAAAGTATAAGTAATGTACATGTAGTATTAATTTACCATTACGCATCATATAAAACACATTGTTGATATGTATGTCGTAAATGTTAAATTAAATATCACTTACCAGTGATGCTTACTTAACAAAGTCAGTTTTTTCGCCGTTGTTCCCTGTACAGTACAATCGCATGTTGTTGTCCGACAACGATGGAGTTATTGTCAAAGTACTCGTGGTAACATGCTGACATGTTTTGACTGAAGATGAACGCGTGACGTTAATGTCATCTGTTGTAGTGTGTGTGCCGTTATCCTTATAGCAGTGAATGCACGCGGCAGGTACACAAGTCACTGGTACATGTGAACTGCGAAGATTCGTGTTCAATTAACGATATCGGGTCATCCTTCGGGAAAATTGTTAGCTCTGTGATGGGGTCTGAAACTATAAATGCAACCGCTATACCATCCCCTTTCAACCTTACTCGAGTAAATGCTATTATGGTATGGTAGGATGAACTGTGCATAGCAATATGTGGGGTTAAGAGTTGAGAGTATTGGAACGAATAAAAAAAATGCTTATTTGCAAGGCTGCAAAATTGCGATTTTATCGCATATTTTAAGAAGTTTCGCATAAAAAGGGACTGAAAGCGATTTATGTCGCTAACACAGCTGCGTGGACGAATCGTTCACATTTGAAAATGCGCAAAATTCGCAAAAGACGTGGACGAATATCATATTTCTCTTCGTGTACAGATTACGAGTCCAACTTCTGATCTATGCCTGGCTTCTGATTTGTTTAATGATATACATCAATACACTATTAGCCAATCGATAACATAATACATTAGAAGTTATTCTCAATATTGAAGAGTATTCGCATTCAAAACGTTAGGGTCAAACATTTATGGTTATTTTGAGGTCTCCTCGTAAAGAACACACCATCTTAAGTTTAAGTGAAAAAAGTTGTGTTTTATGCTCTCATAATCATAAAATTGTTCACGATTAAGAATGATCTTTGAAAGACGATAACAAATAAACAGAAGTTTATGTGTTAAAAATTAAGCTTAAACGTTGACATGCGTATGATCGTACTAAAGTTGTTTGCTGTTTCTTATTTGTATAGCACACAAAACAGTAACATTTTAGTTGAAAGACATTAACTATAAGTGTATGAGTTTGTGTCTCAAACATTTTGGAAAATAACCCCAAGTTCTCATGAGCCGTGAGACATTTGTCCCGCCTTTTATGATACCTCGCCTGAAAATAGCTCTATATATTATTAATATAAATTAGTAAAAACGTCTGTCTTATGTAAGGCAGTAACATTTATTGTGACACAGAAGAGTATACAACGCATCTTGATTGTTTTGATGTTGCTATGATTATTCGCCTGGCCTTTCCAAGTGTCTCCTGTATGTGTACCGTTGAACTTCGTGAGGCTCAGTGCAGTCACAGAAACGTTGAGAGCCTGCGGTAACGGTAAGGGAAATGACTGAACGAATAACGTCATGCAGTATCTATTACCCAACCATACAGGTCCTTCAGATTGCTTTGGTTATACTTCACTTGATTGTCAGGGAGCTGTTTTCAGTACCAAATTTCTTTTCTGCTATAAGGACTTGGCGAATACAACAGACTGAAATACAGTGATTTGTTTACCACATTTCTTTTATCAGTATCATAAAAATGGTGGCATATACGTTAACAGTAAGCCTGTATAGGTATAAACATTAAGAGGATAGATGTAAAGTTTATTGTAGAAATCGTTTCTTTATTATCAATTCCGAATGTGCAGCTTTTGTACTTACGGTCAGTTTAATAAGTCAAGTAAATATGCGTTCACTTAATGTTTACATGCATACATTTGTAATATTTAATAAAAGCAACTAGTCCGGCTTTTTTCGATTCGTCACCAAGTGCTTTATATGTTGGAGTGCAAAAAACCTCGAAAACCTGTTTGATATATATTCCATATTGTCAGAGAGCAAAATGACACGGTGGTTCTAAATATTTCCATCTTGCTTAACCTCACAGGGCTTCGAGTGTGATGTTCTCAAATTATTTGCCGGGCGGTTTCAATTTGTTCATTCACAAAGCGGATGTATTTTTGTTTGTTTCGGTAATAATCAACATGTGACGTTATCCTTAACTGTCCATATCCTGTATCCCAACAAAACACTATACGTTGAACCCAAATGATTATCTGCTCGAAGTGCATTTTCCAGTTTATACAAGTAGTTGACTAAAATGAAATTTAACTTGCAAAACTTTAACGAGACGTATGACAATTCTTAAGTTATAGAGGATATGGGTAATCAAGGATAGCCTTTGCGAACTTTTCCAACGGGGTCCTTAAAAACAATATTAACTGACTTATGCAAACACATCATATTATACTGTTTTGAGGACTCTGTAATCTGGGAATGTCAAACTTATGTAGTGTTTCTACACCATATCTGTTAATTTTGTTCGTTTAACTTACAAGCAAAACATGTTTCCACACAAACTATTAAACTTAAGCATTTATTTCAGGATTATTGTGCACAGGAAGATGGGAAACCACTTTCGTACTAATTGATGCATGTATTAGGATATTTTACGCGAATAATATATTAACGTGAGATATTTTAAACGATATCTTAATGGTTGTTTTATAATTATCAAGTATACAACTCAATAAACACCAATTTATTGAAATTCTTATATCTGAACAACTAATTACATGTTAATGAGTGCGTAATTTATTGTCTTAAATATTCATAATGTTGATTTTATCCAGATTACGAAATTCTTTATTTATAGTATACAGGATATGCAAAAATAACAATATAAAATATGACACGTGTACATAAATTATTTACTCACTACATTCATAAATAAGTAGACAAAAGGTTAATATACACCTACCTGATACATCTTTTAAAACAAAAACTTCTAATGCAACACTGTTATGCGTATTTTATAATATTTGAATGCATACAGTACCCAGGTCATTTCCAAATAAAGCAATTTAAATGAAAAGCAAAACATGAAGATTTGTATTAAGCATGTTTTAAACGAACACATAAAACCATACTACAATGCAAAGCATCATCTTAAACTATATTAAATTACATTGTTCTGATACGGTTAATTATGTGTAATATTATAATCATTTTATTCAGATTCGATTGGAAAATCACATCGGCATTCTGTATATTTTTAGATATTTCACCAAGACTATACAGTATAATGACGCTATGATATTTAGTGTAGTCTTTCACGCAACAGTAACACATCCCCCCTTACAACTATACAGTATAATGACGATATGATAGTTAGTGTAGTCTTTCACGCAACAGTAACACATCCCCCCTTACAACCCAACTGTCAATTGCTGTGCATAACATCTATTTGAAAGAAACTGAAGAGACTGTATAAGTACTATAAATGAACGTCGAGATAAGTTGCGATTTATATTAACAGAAATGTTCAGTCGCAAACGTACATTGTTTGCTGCAACGAAATGTACGATTGTAAATATACCTTTGAATATATTTATAATGTGAGATATATACTTTTACGTTATATGAGTTATTAAATATTCAAAATAAACTAGGAAATGTATAATTATAAATCAATGGAGCTTATACAAATTGAAATAAATTATTCTCTTAAACATCAAACAATATTTCTAACACTCGTGTATCGTATCAGTCATCAACAACCGGACATTTATCACTTGTTCTGATTTAAGATATGCCCACAATAAATCATTGATTATAATACGTTCATAAAGTATTGATGGCCGGGAGTGAAATGTTAAACATAAATCCTACATATACGGAAACGTACACTTATAATTTAAAATATTTGTCTTAATAATTAATATCACCACGGATGCTAAATGGATGGATATTAATAAAGCTTTAAATTATTAGTCAATTTTTCGTTGAATGATATAGGTAGTGTGTATTCAGGATATAATATAATTATAAAAATATAAATATATTCGTGTTGTGTTAGTGTATATTAGTAAACCACCGAAATGTTAAACAATGTTAAAAATCTCCAACCACTAAATAAATATATTCTTCTTCTCAAGGCAAGTTAAACTATTTTAAAATTATCATTGCAATACCAATTCAAACGTAGAGAAGAAGAAGACAAGTTTATAAGGTTGGCTAGTCTCAGAGCAACCAAATTTCCTCTTTTTATCTTCCGTGTAATTGTGATACACTTCCGGTATAGCGTTAACCATTTAAATACAGATAACGTACTTACTATATGACCAAAAACAGTAAAAAATCAAATCTTAATTAAATATTTACGATTGTTAAGGATTGCACAGCTTAAGACCAAATTTAAACCGTAAAAATATGAAAAGGCTTATAAGTTAGTAATTACACATTACACATATGTATTGCGTGTGTTCAGTTAAAAAATGACGTGTTTGTTAAAGACAAATATAAACTATACTCGAGTAGTGTCATTATATACTAGCATTAATCATGAATTTACAAAATGTGCATCCATTATGCTTTCGTAATATTATTTTGCACAATAAAATATATTTCATATTGTAGCTATAACAGTCGTGATAATTGTTTACAAATATGTTCAATTGTGTGAAGTATTACAGCCTGAAATGAATACTAAACTAAATTGAAAATAACGTACACGTGAAGCTGATAACCTGTTTAAATCCAACAAAATCTTGTGCCATTACACTTTTATTTAAGTATGATGTATTTATAAAGATGCGTATGCAAATATACTAAACGTTTATTATTAGGGATATTATATGTATTGATGGACTTGTTCTCATATTAGATTTTGATACATATGTGTACATAGCTTCTATTTATATATTTATATGTAGAATATTGTATAACAGCAGAACAGCAGGGTACCGCAACCTGCACATTTTCCCACCACTTTGGACTGTCAACATGTTACACACAATGATTGAATCATTGTAATCATTTCATATATGTTCATAAACAGTCAACACCAGCGGTTCAATCACATACATTATTAATCATTTTAGCTGATTCAAATTGACTTACAACAAAATGATAACTTACTACCCATCATGCTACATTCATCAGCACCCTTGTGTAGTTCTTCAACTGTTCCATATATATGTATCCAATAGTTTAACAACAGGAAGTTGGCGGGAAATAAATTGAGATTTGTTCCAAAGAGTAAGCTTGAATTCAATAATTAACATAAGTTAGCGTGTAGTATATACAGCAGTGTGTAAGCTCGAAACTTCACGCTGGTGGTTTGAATTTATTTGTGTGACGGCTTAATCATTTCATAATCATCCTTTCCACGATGGTCGTGCGTAAGAGATTCATACATTGCAGTCGGCCTCAATTCCCTGAAACGATTTGATAATGGACGCATGTTAATTTACAAGTTATCAAAACTATGAGTATAATTATAATGTAGTTGAAATGCTTAAAATTGCGAAATAGATGTAAAGCAAAACAATAATGCGCGATGATTGTTTTACCCGGTTTGAGTTTCTTGTTTCTCGTTCGCGTCTCCTGAAAATATACAATCAAATTTAAGATTATTTCTTCGTTTTCTCTTTGGCAATGATAGAATAAAGACAATTATTTACCGCCTTATACGCATACCAGCCCTGTTTCATATCGCAAACAAATCAACGTCATGAATATATACAAACGTTTATACAGATTAAGGAATATACTGGTGTTTTTATAGTGTGTCTTATATAAACATTTGAAAGTTTTCAATTACCCTCCATATGCTCATTACCAACAACGTTCTCGTATGCTGCGCCACTTTGAGATTGAATGTTTTGATTTGGTTGAGACGGATTAACTCGTTGATTTATGTCTGCAGGATTTGGTGGTATAGACAAATAGGCATCATCACTTCCCGATAGATGCTCTGACCTAAAAATGATAATATCAACATGTTAAAACATACGAATGCACTGTACTAACGATCGTTAATGAAAATATTTAAGGTATGTGAACCAAACTATATTTAAATGTTGAATGAACGTTGTAACTTACGTGATCCTTGAACCATCTTGTGCATGTTGCGACGGATTAACTCGTGGATTTCTGTCGGCAGGATTAGGCTGTAAAGACGAATAGGCATCATCACTTCCAGATAAATACTGTGACCTAAAAATAATGATAGTATCAACGTGTTGAAACATACGAATGCTATGTACTAACAACCGTTAATGACAATATTCAGGATACATACACCAAACTATATTTAAATGTTTGAATCAACTTTGTTACTTACGTGATTTGGGGCCCAGGTCGGGTACCTGGAATAGATCAAGCATTTGTCAAACATTCCCCATCCGTTGCAAATGAACGTTTGCTTACAACATTAATTTAAACAAACGAATAAGTTTTAATAATGAAAAAAGCCAGCAAAGCTCAAACACACTTGGCGCTTTAAACAAAATTTACTATAGTAAGACAAAAAGTTTACAATGTTTAAAGGTAATACACGTGGTAAAGCCGATGATTATACAATATTCACAAGTGGTCGAAACCCATAACAACAAATTATTCAACGCAATACACTAGACTAAGCAATAAATAATCGTGAATTGACACATTTTAAAGGGTACCTCCTTGGGAGTTTGTTTTTTTCCTCCGAATCACGACAATCCACGATCCTAGGATTCCGAGCAATAATCCGAGAATAACTCCTCCGATAACACCTCCGCTAATCGCACCAACACTGATTGATTGTGAAGACGTATTGGGTAAATCTGAACCTAAAATGTACATAACAATTTAAGTAAAGAACACCATTTTTAAAACCGATAGGAATTTGTGCAATACTGAGCATATTGATTAACTTATAATAAATGATTGTATGTGAGTATGTTATTTAAGTTTTCACAAATGCTTAGACTTAAAAAGTGAAAAAGTCGGGTAAAATGTATAATTAATTGTCGGCTTTTTTAATTATGCACTTTCACACGCAATTTGTATTCAAAACGTATGGATGAGTGTATGATGTTCGTGGGTCCTTACTATAAACTGGGCTTATAATAACTATATAAGAAACAAATATTACAACAGACGATGCAATAGGAGAGAAAGTGTACAAATACCCGAGACATCAGCGGACAATGTTGTAAATGACACGATATTTGAAGATCCACTTCGACCTAAAACGTTTTCTGCGTAAACCCGTATTCTATAACGTGTCGACTCTTTCAACATCGTCAAATCGCTGTACACGAGAGACGAACTAAGGTTGAAAAATGCAGTAGACACGGCTTGTTTAATCCATTCACTGTCTTCTTCTTTTATTTCAACTATAAATTGTTGAAACATATGGCCTGTCGACAGGTATTTCCAGGAAACCTTGACTGACATTGCAGATATTTCAGAAACCGCGACAGATGACGGTGCTTCAGGAAAAGCTGAAATCAGAAAAGGAAAGTATTGTTTGGTTTTTAAAATACTTCTAAATTTAATTGTGTATACATAAAATAATGAACACATATAAAAGAAAAACAATCTTGACACGAAATGTGTTAACTAAGTGAATGTTGGGTCACATGCTTTAACATTTTGAGATGAAGATCCTTTCCAAAGCATGCATATTAAAGTTCATTTATTTAGGTGAGTATAAAATACGAATTTTTCTTCTCATTTAGTTTCAGGAACATTGTTTGATCTATAAAAAGCGTTTGTACTTTATGTTAACGTTACATCTTTCTTTTAAAGGTTATATTATATACTGCTTTACATACAGGCAATTATAAGTTGTGCATGTCGGTTTGAGGTTAATGTTTCCCCGGTATTGTTCCCCGTGCAATACATGTTCATGTCATAATCGACACGTTTGGCTGTGTAATTAAGGATACTTTTTGTGACATTGTCTGGAAGCCATTTTACACTGGAATATGACATTTCTACATCATCCATGTAATTCTCTGGTGTCCGGTTGTCTTTGTACCACTTTATAACGGCGAGAGGTTTGCCCGATGATGTCACACATTCGAATGAGATGGAGTCATTCTCTTTGAGGAACACTATGTTTGATGCTGGAGACACCATTTCAACGTGCGTGATTGGTACTGAAAGCGTAGTAAGAAACACCGTTTGATAGTGAAAATTAAATATTAGATGCAATGACAGATAAGAGCCTTGTCTGTACGGGCAATTATTTTGAATCTTCAACAGAACACTTTCAACTGAATAACAATTATGTCAATATTTCTCACCCTTAACTTGTACGAATATCGAAGCATGTGTTGTTTCGGACCTCACCAAACCAATCGATGGTGTCATTGTATTGCGAACACTGCAAGTGTAGTCTCCTTCGTGCCATGTACCTATGCTGGTTATTACCAGATTTTGACCTGTTGCTGTTCCAAGAGGATATGTCCATGAAAAAGATGGTGAAGGATTGGCGATACCCATGCATGTAAGAACGATGGACTTTCCAGACAAGGCAACGATCGATCCAACTACTACTGAACCGTTGAGGTTAAATTCTGGTTGTGGAGGTCCAACTGTTAAATACACAGTAAACCAATCAATACTTGTTTATCCTTATATGTGTCATACAAAAAGAAATTAAAATGGTGTGTGCTTTTTTCAAAATATTGATGATATGAACAATATTACAATATGTAATTTTAAAATAAGTTCGAGAGGTAAAGAATATACTAGACTACATGTATATATTTAAGTTTATAAAATGCATTGCAATCTACACCTGCGTCAGTTGAGTGACTTATCAAAAGATCTAAACGATTCAAGCTAAACAAGTTGTCATAAGAAAGGACATCTTACGTAGAATATTAATTGATGGCTTCCTTGAAGAAAACAAAGTTGACCCGCCGTTGTTTCCAGAGCAGTACACACGCGTGTTATGGTCAGGTTTGGAAGGTTTCAAAGTCAGTGTGCTGGTCGTAACGGTCTCACTCATGGTTGTCAACGCGGATAAATGCGTGATGTTAACATCATCCGACTCGTCGTGTGTGGCATTGTCCATAAACCAGTTTATTACGGGAGTAGGCCTACCGAAGACACTGGTGCATGTTAACTGCACTGTTTGATTGACTATCAATGAGATTGGATCCACGTTTGGAGATATTTCTAATTTAGTTATAGGAACTGAAATCAAAGAAATGAACAACAATAAGATTAATAACAAGCATATTCGTGTATAAAATAGTGTAGTTTTCAATATGCATTCGTGTTTTAATCTACTATTATATATGAGGCTTTTGGCTTTAAATATCGGCGTTGGTTTTTGCCGATAATATTCGTTTTCAAATATAATGCATATGTCTGTATCGTACCTTAAACATTTTAAATAACAAGTGAACCAACAACTTATATTTTAATCCATATTGACGTTTTACTATTGTAAAAACTTTCTTTATAATTATGTTCTTTACACATTTGAATACCCATCACACGTTTTACTGAGGTTATTTAATTTATGCCTACATGCTATTCATATTATATTGTAATTTTATGCACGTCAATACAGCTTGATTTGCTATACTTAGGTAACAATTTTTTCAAACATAGAAAAAGTGCAACAACATGTACATTATAACTTAAAATGATTGGTTGCAATTATATCTTACAGCGGCTCTTTGCATACTAAAGCTAAATTATTTTGAACGTGATTATCATTTAAATCATCAAGACATACCCTTTCTTTCTGATAAACGATTCCATTCCTATCTTAATCAATTGTTGTTACATGAAATACTTAAATAATGTTATATGTATGAGGCTATTATGTGATAGTTTAGTTTGTAAAATTTAATGATACCTTAATCCATGTATACTTAAGTGTTAAAAAAACGTTGGGTCTTAAATCTCACTACCCCGCCATTCTATACAATTGTCGAGTGAGGGAGAGAGGGCGGGAGGCAAGGACATACAACATATAGTCGCCTCATAATAATCAATTTACAAAGGAATACATGAAATCCGTCTTAGTATTATACAGATACCAGTGTGATTGAATTTGTTATAAGGTGGACGAGGTTTTGCGTTATATTTGCCACATAGTTGGTTAGACAAGTATTCTAATTTTGTTATGTTTTTCATTTCTAAAAATGTGTCTCTAGTACCATGGGTATTCTAACACATACCATCTACACGTTTAAGAAGCAATAGTAAACATATTTTAACAGATCACTTACGCAGCTTTGATTTGGTATGGCGAGCCGCTTATGGTGCTCTATGGGTTTATTCATCTGCATACGTTCCAATGACAATTTTATACCATTTAAATCTTAAAGGTTCATTTAAAATGACATGAAATACAATGTGGCAGCAACTTATTCTTACATTCTTATTTCGCTGGTCATTCAAAATGTACATTGTCGATCAGGACTTTAGAGAATACCATGTATGTATCAGTTATATAAAACATTTGTTTATGTTTATATAAACATATGTTTGTTAAAGTATGAAGTGTGTAATCAGTTTACCTTGAACTGCCATCTGAGTTGTAGTTCCACTCTCAGTAAATTCACCGTCAAGCAGCATGGTACATTTCCATACATTATTATTCCTGCTGCGGTTCACACCAATCACAGTTATAGAAACATCATTGGGATTACATATCACTTGGTACAAAGCTGATACAGTGGAGTCAGTACAAGAACAGGTTAAGATTGGTACCGAGCACACAGGTAAGGTGTTTTCTTGAAACACAGCTCTAGACACAGATCCGGCAACATTCTTTGAGCACACCAGAGTCAGATTGTGTCCTTCAACAACGGTTGCCAAAGGAGATGGGCTGATCATCACTGGCTGCTGTATGGTCTGACCTAAAATGGAATATTACTGCATGTAAATGTTACTGTGAATACTGATGGCCTAGATGACTTAAGATAGGTTATCTATGTAGTGTTGTTGTTTGTTTTAGTATAGAAAACTGTTCAAAGTAAGTTTGTTTGTAAAGTTTATATAAACAATGTGACTTTAATGGTCCTTATTGCAAATACATATTATGAACCATGTGGCCACCAGGTTGTGGCCAGTTTTTACACAAGTCGCATGATTTGAACAAACTCAAACTATGTAAAGGACTACTCTATATGTTATAGATGTGCTTATATAGTCAGCCATCCACTTATTTTGGAATGTATCAATCATTGCTTATAAACTTGATCTGTATTAATAAAATAAAATCAGCAATATGATTCATTGTGTTTAAAATATAAGTGTTAGATTTTGTCTGAGAACAATATATTTCGGGTGAATACAATTGCTACACATGTTGTTCAAAAGCCAAGAATGTATTTAAAATTCACTTTGAAACCGTTTTTTGGTGTTCATCAGTTTATTCTAAGATATATTAAATGAATTCTATCAAAACACATTACAGAATATTTGGACAAATCTGAATTTTAAATCCATATGCCTTTATTTCATTGGTACGACAAAGCGTTAAAAGTTAAATATAAAACATTTAAAAAAAACAATGGGGTTTTATTAAATATAAAAAGTTAAGTATATGCAGGAAAGGAGGTTATATGATATTACCTGCCAAATGTTACACCTCTGGGCCTTTCAGTTTCACGTGAAAAAATATCACTTTTCATTATATGCATTAAAGGAAAACAAGCTAGCGCCAGGTAGGGGCAGGGTTTGAGCAAGGAGTATGATTTGAACACATTTGGCAAAGGACTATCATAAGATGTTTTATGTCAAATATCAAATCTCTGTGCCGCCTTCCTGTTTCAAAGGACAATATATATTTTGTTTTAAATCCGGAAAATGTAACCCTGAGCTTGTCAATGTTTTACCTCAGGGGCCTGCTTCTAACAAATTTGGTAGATGATCGCCATATGATCTTACATACCAGATATTTCACCTCGGGGTCTTGTGGTGTCAGACAATAAGATTTTAAAGTTTTCACGATATAAATATAAGCTCAAGAGAACACTTGAACTCCAACCTACGCAAATATAGCACAGAAGTATAAAACTTAAGACCCATGGTTGGGGGCTACTTTTGATGACAGGGGCATAATTAAAACATATCTAGCTAAGAAAGTCTATTCAAATATGGGCGTGGTAAATTTTGATCCCATTGTCATAATTTTCATAAACTTAATAGAGTACTAGTATCTGATATCATATACAAATATGACTCCTACGCCATTAAAGAGAAGAAAATGGTGCAAGTTAGTTTGCTTATAAACCCTATAATAAATGTTTGACACCTGGAACGTGGCCATTTTTGTGACCTCATGGTCATATTTTGAACACAATTTTCAGAGTAAAACTTTCTGCTGTTAATTGCTTAATATCAAAGCTACGGGTCGTGTTGCAGACAAGAAATGTAACAAGACAGCGCACTCGACTATTTTACCGCTTTGATAGTATAATGTACATTGTATTTAAGTAGCCTGATAAAATAATCACAAAGACATATTTTGAAGTTGAATATATGTAGCAATTTTTATAGTTTATGTAAAATCAAAGCTAAAATTATGAATTATAGCAAATAATGTTACTATGCCAATACAATATTTTGTCAACGTTTTACGAATTAATTTAGTTGAATTTAATAAACTTTGAAAGGATGGGCATCCTACACACTCAATTAAAGCACAATAACTCCAAAAAATATTTTTTTCAACATTAATTGTATCAGTGGTAAGTATATGCTTAACGGCTCTTCGAGTATATTTGCCGTCAATTGCAATTTAACTTATACTTAAAAATTACGAAGTTGACACTGAGAGGTTCAAACATTTTCACTGTAAATGAATTGTATTATTTTATGATTGCAATTTATTTTAGACGTAATGTCATGTATTAAACAAATGATTCGATATTAATTCTTAAATTAGTTGTTTTACAAACTAGAGAATATAATATTACCGTACCAATACCATAACGTATATATATAAATACATGTTATACTAAGCGTGTATTAACCAAAGAGACGCGTGTGAAGCAGTAATTTAATAAATACTTATTTAATAGCAGGTAATACGGAAAAATATTAACAAAATTACAACTAGCTAATTGCAACGATAATAACAAATAACAAATTGTTAAAGTTAAGGCTAAAAGTATAGTTACTACAAACACATCATCATTAACTTACGAGTGACGATTCATACACCTCAAACACGTTCGTAATCGACACTCGATCAACAAGATTGAGTGACAATATTTAACCGAGTCATACATACACACAGGAAGTCTAATTGTGGTCGAGGTTGGTTATGTTTTAAGTGGATGATCAACAAAACAGAAGTACGGAATGTGTTCAGCGTATCGAAAATTATCTTTTCATTGCGGTATGCATGATATTTTTCATACCAGGTTAGTGTTATTTGAAGTGCATTGGGCTTAATGTTTGTTTTTATAAAATTATTTACTGGTGTCTTTTGAATGGTCTGCGAAAACGTCAACTACAATTGCAAAATAATTTCCAGACGTGTTGCATTACTAGTGTTATAATTTATAACAGTGAAACAGACTTATGTATCCCATAACCTATAGAGAACGAGAAGTGATAACTATAATAATACGAAAAAAACGAAACGCAGAACATTTTACCATTAACAGTGTTTTAAATTAAACATGTATCTGATTATTGTTAAACTATTACCTGTTTAAACTTAATCAGCAGGTACTATGTGCATATCTATTACTAAAAACTTAGACTTTGTTTTACTTCAGCAAGTGTTCATACATGCAAAACAACTGAGACAAACTTTGTAAGTCTTGGCTCATTGCCAGTCTTGACCTACTCGGCTGATATCACAGATGATGGATCGGTGTCTCTGCTCACTCTTTCAAACTACTCTGTGTTTGTTGTGGCATATTTTGGAGAAACTGTTTTTGCAGGACCGATCTACAATAACTGTTCCCTTGCACAAGGCGGGATTATAAGTGAAGGTATTCTGAAATTACAGCTTGGACCTTTTACGACTGCGCAAGAATAAAATTGCACGGGGAGCTGCGTATGTAAAATGCATTTCACTTTTCGCTTTCGTTAAGTGTTTTTGTAGATTTGGAATCACTATATTCACTAGGGAAACACATTTAAAAGTGCCAATTTCACAATGGTTAGATATTAAACATCGAAACATTCATACTGATTAAATATTGTTTGTGTAAAATTAATTAAAAAGACATTCTACACTTCTCTATTACTTTACTAAAGCTAGAAGATGACATGCTCGTTATTGTTATTTATCTGCCATGCGTAGTGTCATGCGATGGCGGTTTAAAACGATCATGGAACATATGTCTGTTTTTCGATGCCAGAAATACGTAATATGATTACTATGTTGTTAATCGGTTTGATTTTCTCGCATAAAAACGCTTCAATAAAAAACATATACCACATATGTTTCTACAGGTTTATATCTTCTACATGTACATGAACTCAACCGTATTTACACAAATTACACATTTTATGAAACATAATGTATACTTTTGCTGAATGAGGTGGTCATTTATTGAATTGTTTGTTTACTTCGACACCGTGTTAAAATTTTCTGCCCTTACTGTGAAACGATATACGACAGAAGTTTTAAAGATCCAAATCTTCAATGATTTTAAACCTTCATATTTTGTAAAGTTTACGACTGTCGTATGAGGTATTAAATTTCCTTTTTCGATGCACATCAGCAACCTATGTACATGTAACACAGTTATTTATGTCACGTTTTGAAAGCGTTCTTTTGCAGTTTAGTATTCGTTTAAATTTCGTTATACACTTGTTTGAGAGTTGAGTAGTTTGTGAATGTATCATACACTTTCTTCGCGAAACAAAACTACGTTGTAATAAAATATTTTGGACTTATTAACAGAGCAATGCTTACTATATTTATATACATTTAGAATCGGCTACACTTATCCACAGATTTCAACGTAATATAAATGAGGGCCAACTTAAAACAATCGAATACTACTTTATGGCTGCCTTTGTGTCATAGCACGAGAATATTATAAATTATTGTTAACGTGTTTTTCTATCAGTGTATTGTTGCTGTTTGCATGATGAAACGTGACATAGTGCACATGGCAACCTTGGATATGTACATGAAACAACATATGGTTGGTGGGTATTTTAAACACAATGTACACAGCTTTATGTTAACGCCACTATCTGTACGAATGTTCGCGTCGTTGGACCGTGTTTAGATCCAGCGGTTACGTAGTGTATGCATAGTGTACATTTCTCGTTTTCGCATCGTTCATACAGTATTTAAACGAAAATAATACTGCATTGCTTTATTGTTTACATTTTAAACCCGATATTGAAATTTCGTAAAGGAATAGTTCTTTAAATATTTAAATGTATAAAGTTGCGTGTACATGCATTCATCATCGTCAACAATCTATTCAGTGCTAATAATGAAGACAAAAGATCGAATATTGAAATGATCAAATATATTATATTTATATTACCAATCAGAATAATCCAAATAAGGAGATTGTTATTCCATATTTGAAAACACAACAGGTTTAGATTATCCATGTTGAACTAAATAAATCAGGAAGTTTACAGGCCGGTTTTATACGACAACCAGTATGTGTGAATAAGGCGTGCCTTATGCATATTCAATTTACGGAAAAACGCTTAGTGGGATGCAAGCGTGTGGTTAACACCGAGTGGTTAACAACTACTAACATTGAATTGTTGGTGTTGTTATTTATAATTCTCCTAGCAGAGTTGTCGTTCGTCCCTACCATACACATGAACAGTAGTTTAAGAGAGTGATAAGTAAAAGTAATGATCATAAAAAATGCACAAAACAAATGTTGAGATAATTATATACTATCTACTGCAGTAAAAAAAGGCTATAAATGTCATATGGGTCAAAGGGCTTTTTTCCGCCCAAATATATGACCCCATTTCTTATATCTTTACTCTAGAGACGGACGGTTATTAACTTCATTCTAGTATTAGATTGTTTGTATTGCTGTACAAGCTTGAACACAAATATATGTATTATATGTAAAGAATTACGTAGTTTAAATGCTAAAAAGTCGAAAACATTTCAAGAAACTCCGTTTCTCACTCATATCTTACATATTTTTCATCCCTTTCCAATATGTTTTCTAATCTCTTCATCATTTTTTTTCAATTTCCCTGCCACTGGTACTCTTGGGTGTATGCATTTGTCTGTATCCTAGTGTAGATTGAGACTTGTTTTTGAAATTAAATATACATACTAGTCAATATATATATTATACGTTTCATAAAAATGTATTGATATTTTTTGCTGATATTAAAGTTTAGAAGACAACAGCCGTGAAAACCGCTTATTTTCTTAGAGGTCTCTTTAAGCCTCTCGATCTAACTTGACCCCTAATATTCCAAGCACCCTGAATTGCACATAAAAAATCAGGTATACTTTTTTCTACCGCCCGCACTTAACTATATACACGTATTTATAACCACTAAGCTTAAAAAGAAGTTAAATGAAAAACTATATTTAAACAGAAAATTAATTGTGAATATGAACATATAACTTTTATTAGCATACAAAAATGAACGCCCCTCGTCCTAGTGCGCGTGGTGGACGTGAAAAATTATGTTTTCAAGGACAATAACTATCTTATTACCACCTTACACCGGATTAGAGACCCATTGCGCTATAAGTCTCGATTCGGTCTATCTTTGCATAAGGTATCAGAAATGTAGATAGCATAATAACGAGGATAGAGAGTTACCCCGGTCGTTTGAGCGTAACCCCCCTCCCACATAACAAAAGTAGAGATAGCGAAAAGGGTCTTAACTCCTTCACGGGTTGTCCGGTTCAAAACAATATTTTAACATATTGAAGAACAAAGTCAGACCTTTCCAAAGGTATCCCTATTGTTGGAGTCACGTGGCCCCACTAAAGGTTATTTTTAATTTACTTTTTCTGATCGTGCTGTCAAGAAGCACTGTAATTCCAGGAGACCCCTTGAAATCGAAATTTTCATTTCAAGCGATTATCTTTTGACACTGATATTAGA
Source organism: Dreissena rostriformis (assembly GCA_007657795.1). Lineage (NCBI taxonomy): Eukaryota > Metazoa > Mollusca > Bivalvia > Myida > Dreissenidae > Dreissena > Dreissena rostriformis. Next base: position 273,735 of record VMBQ01000174.1, read on the forward strand.
TTTAGGATACGATCCCTCTGAACATTTGCGACCCTCGGACGGATTGAAACCGCCCACGTTTTTCCGAGAGGTTTAATTATTTGTGTGATTGTTACGCTCTGAAATTGATGACCTCTATGACCTTGATAACCTTTACCCAACCGGTTAAAATCGGGCGGCTTTGGTCAGTCAATGCCAGACTTACATTCCTACAAAGTTTCATTACAATCGGTCGCTTTTTTCTGTCAGTAAAACGACCACATGTAGACTACTTGGACGACAACCGATTGGCGTAGGTAATTATACTTGTAGTTTTGATGTCAGGGTCAATAACGGCTTTATTGACATTATGTCCTGGAATACTTTGGGTATTGGACGATAAAGAGTAAGCAAAAGTCATAATATATTTCAATAGTTCTTAAGCTGTTAAGTTCTTAAGACTGTAGGGACATGAATACAGGACGACATGGACGGCAATCAGTTGGTGTAGGTCACCATCTTGTTTTTAAGTCAGGGTTCCCAAGGGCCATAGTGACAAAATTATGTACATAACTGGTTGATGTAGGTCGTGATCTAGTCTGGATGTCAATTTTCCTAAGAACCATAGTGACATGGGTACTGGACTTCTTCGACGACAAGCAGTTGGCGTAGGTCCTGATCTTTTCCGAATGTCAAGAATTGCCTAATGTTCAAAGTCATAATAACATAATGTACTGGGCTATTTGGACCAAAACCAGTTTGCGTACGTCATGATCTAGTCTTTATGTAAAAGTTCCGGAGGGCTGTAGTGACATATTTAGGTACTGGGTTGCTTGGACGACAACCAGTTCGGGAGGTCAGCAGCCATTGTTCAACTTATAACACACTCAATTGGCATATAATGTATATGTTTATTGGCTTTCGTTATAAACCATCAGTACATGCGTTGGCCTACATGCACATTACCTTTGTTTAAATGATTTTGTGTGTGTGTGTGTGCAAATCAACCAATATAATTTATAATTATAACAATGTTGTTTTGGTTTTAAATATAGTGCATCAGTACATTATCTGGGCTGTTACAACCTACCCATTAATTCAGAGGACATGCATCGGCCTACATATTACACCGCCGATACAAATATGGTCATTATTGGGAATGATAAGCCAATATACATGCATCACATTTTTAGTTAGTCCGTTTTCCTACATGGAACACACTAGCTTGATATTTATGATAATATTCTGCATCGATCATCCTATATAAGTGCACTAGCCGGGATGCATATAACACACGGTGTTGGTTACTGTGGTCAAAATTATTCATGGAATAGGTCAGACTATATATATATATATATATATCCCTTCAAAACCGACTCCCTTAACTTTTATTTTTGATGTGAGTTGTAAAAGTATGGTTTGTTGGTCTCATTTGAAGCAACACTTCATATCGTATGAAATAGTGACTGAACTTTTAAATGATGTATGAATGTGTAGAAGAACGCCGCCGGACCTTGTCATTCCGTATTGTTAATTAAAAATATCCCAAACGCATAATTGTATAAAGGGAACTAAATATCGATACGGGTGGGCCTATCAAATATTAACATGAACTGCGTTTAGAATAACTATTTACTCGTATGGGATGGTTGATATATTTGTATTTGGTTTTATTTGTTAACGTTGGTTAAGGGAGCCATTTCAGTATATTTTCCACCGATATACCTCGATTCCAGTACAAGGATCACTCATATGTCCATCGCAGTGGCGTCAACCGTTCAGAATTTCCAATAAAAGTTTGGGCGTTCATTAAATATCCTGCCAAAACGACGTCCAAAGCATGTAAAGCTTAATTACGAATTGTATGTGCGACTGACAAAACACATGCACCNTTGCAATATAATATTTGCGCGTTAATGCTGACCGGGAATTTGCTATGTGACGGTGTTCATCGTGATAACTTGTTCACAGTTTGGAGTATTTACGATAAAGAAAACATATTTTAAAAATAATATACTCATTCAATACAAACAAAAATAAAATAAAACTATGACTAAGAATGTTCAACACATCGCTTCGATTATCGATAGCCATCAATCATAAGTGATGAAATATTAATATATGTGTAATGCTTTTCGTCGTTAAATTATAATATGTGTGTTTTCCTAAAATAGCGTTTAAATCACGCCTTGAAACTCTTAAGTCTGAATTGTAAAGTGGTAGTTAAGCAGTTGTGGTGCCAGAACATTTTGTTTCAAAACTCGGGGAAGGCATTCCATTCAATTTTGTTTTGTTATGTTTATTTATGAGCGACTATTTCGAATATCATAAATTGTCCCTTGAATCATATACAATTATACAATTTCTTTAAACAAATTATATATTTCGTCAACAATATGTGTGATTTTATGTTTACGCATGAGCATTTTTTATGTACAAAGAAGTTATTATCATTTTAAAATCGTATTTCCAATAGACACAAATGTAAATCATCTTACAAAAAAACACACGTGTATTGTCCATCTGTTTCGTATCGGTGATGAAAATATACAAATCCGGATTTATTTTGATTTAGAACGCTAAAGTTGTTGCATAGGTTGAGCTTTTAATTTTGATTTGCATGTAACGTCGTTGTGGCTTTGCGCATACAGGGTACGGTAATACAGATTAATTGCTGTTTAAAAACCATGGATTTAACCGCCACTCATACGTAATAAACATTGTAGACTAAAACATTTCTTGGTTTAACACGTTCCAAATTGAGGTGTTTTATTCATATTCTAATTGAAGATTTAAATAATAAATTGACTTTAAGAGGAATTTGTATTAAGTAAGCCAGGTAAGATTATTGGGCACGACACCATTAACATCAAGACGACGACACCAGTGTCAGTTTATCTAATAAAACAAGTCAAATATGATCAAAAACAAGCATGCATAATGTCTGCTGCGTTTAACTTTTGTAAATCATGGTTTTATTTTTTTATTAATTGTGCACGTTTAATTCTGTAGGTTCAAACTAATGCAAAGAAGTTGTGTTATGTCTGGTATAACATGCATACAATTAATTAATGTGGTTTTATGCTATGTATTTATATATGTCATTATGTCATTTACACATGTGTTCTGTTTCGATGAATGTAATGAACATAAACACCAAATACATAATTTGGTATAATGTAAGTACAATTATATAAAACAAACACGTTCATGAGTTTTATATCGTTTAATTAGCATTAGCGTCCAGGGTTTGCGACAGGTGGGAGGGAACAGTCTGGACTACTTAAGCACTCGTCCCACTTTGCTTTGTCCTTGGCTGCTTCCTTGGCTTCCCAGCACGTGGTCGGTGGGCAACAGACGCCCATGATCGTCCGATAGCACGTGTAACCTACCAAGGAGCATGTTCAAGTATCTGATATGACATTGAAAAACTCAAATTGCATCAACATGAAAGCATTCTTATCATCATATCGAAGTACTATATTTAACGAAATTAACCAATTGCAATAAAAACTAATTTTCGATTTTAAAAATACCATTATATCAATAAACTTTTGTATTCGCATATTAACAATGTTAAATCATTGAAACAATACATGTATATTTGGATCAGTTTCGATGCAATGACTGAACAATTTGCTAATATAGATATATGCACTAGAAAATGCAACTGAACATCCCTACCTCTTCCACACCCACATCGGTCCGTGCACGCTCCACCGGGCTTACTTGTTCCTCGCCTGCACGTTCCGTTTACTGAGGAAATATCAAATGGCTATTGTATACAATTTGATTAAGCATGTATACCAATTTTGCATTTAAAATCATGAACCTTCATTTGATGTATTTTTCATTTAAGGATAAAATATGTAACATACTTTATGTGTAATTAATTGAATACAGATAATAATCAAACTGAATAAAATACAATTAAAAGTTAAACATGTACATTAATTTAAATCTCGAGGTATGTTTATTTATGAAACGACATCTGGGAAATGTTTCAATTCTAGAATGTATATTTCTAAATCCCCACCTGCCGCGGATTCCAAATTACTTCCCCAAGCCTCTCCGTTTATAAGGTTCCCACTGTCGTCCCGACAGCAGAATCGGACAGGGCAATCGAGTGAGCTCGTGCATTGCTGGATGCGCGGCCGGCCACCGCAAAGCGCCAGTAGAGCTAACATTATCGCCTACAAGACGTAGTGAAGAATATTTAATACACCATTGAATACAATAAACTAATAGATGTCAATTTTGCGTTTGCAGAGACCCTGAACACTATTTTAGTGCAGAACTTCTTTTTAATTGAAAATATTTGAATGAATATTTTACATTGAAAAAGGACATTGAGAGCAAGTGCAGAGTACAATAATAAAAAAACAACAGTATGTTTGGAGTTATAGTTTTGTTGCTGAATTTATCGGAGCTGTGAAGTGTGTATTGATATAAATAACTGACGAAGCATTGAGTTAAGCCCCAAATATAGAAACTAGTAAATTGAAAGAATAACAATCGATATAGTATTCTTAACCCATATGCCTGTCTGTGGCATGTGAATGAACCCTAAAGATGCAAATAAGCGCGACCTCAACAAATATGTTCGAAATACGGCGATAGATGTCAATTCAGATGAGCGCTTAATACAATTTTATGAATGTCCACTCTTTTCGATTGTGTTACCACATTCCTACGCCTCATGTTGACACTGGATGTGTAGAGAAAGGAGCATTCTTAAAAACGAAATTGAATGAAAACGTTGTCGGCTTCCGGTTGAAATAAACAAGAACTTTACTTTAGTACTTTTCTGTCAGAACATACACTTTAAATTTGCATATTTGTTTGGTTTAGTAAGTGGCGCTCACAAACATTTATATTCATAAATTAATAGTAACACACCTTTTTCATAAATGAATTAGTTGAAGTAATTTCAAACTAGAATATACAATTATAATTTCAAAATTGAATATTCTTAATTTTAAAACCATATATGAATTCAAACGATGACTGTTAACTAATATATATTAAACGTTTATATAATAGTACTATTAATTAAACGTTGAATAACAGTCATAACTTCCCAGTTTAAGCCGATACCGAAACGTTCAGTCGCATGTCTTTCATAATTAAACATTGTGTATATGTGTAGTATTAAAAGGTAAGCACTTGATAGTAGGTTTTTCACTTTTTTTGAAAACAAGCATACTTTGTATTAGTATAAAACTCTTAATGTTCATATTCTTGTACCACTTTTTCTGAAAGTTTATTCAAGTTGCTTTTTTATCAATCTTTTATCTTCTTTATGTGTTTAGTAAGAACGTATGTACTCGCTTTATATACAATAAAACGGATATTCAAAACATTTTTCCTCTTTAGTATTTTTTCTGGGTTTTACGCAGGCGCTAGAAAACATGTTTTACAAAATAAAGTTTAAAACAAATCAGTCTTTGGGGAAAAACGTATTTGAATGAAATGTTCTTGATTTTGACAAATCGATTTATAAATTTGACCACAACCTGCAAAAATGTTCTTCCTTAATATTCGTTATCACTTTTCTCAAACGTCTGACAATCAACAATACACTTCATATTCTTATTTGCAAGCGTCATAAACAAGCTTAAATTAGAAATTTAATTTACGAGTATACCTGATTTAATTTATATTGAATTTCGTTTTGCTAGTCCTTGCCACATCTGCTTAATTCTTGTTTCTGATGTTTGTGTCTACGATGCCGTACAAATGTGATAACATTTATCCAAATCACGAATTTCTAGTGTCGTCTTTGTTTAAAATAAGCGACATATAATATATTATGTTTTTATTTAAAACGTTTGGCTTACCTTTTTTAACAATAACAAATAACACTACAACTTAAGTAACTTACTATGAATATCCTATCATCCATGTTGCGTGATTTCATAACTGTAAAGAAGCACGTCACTGTGCATAAGTCCTTTTACCTAATGTTACCAGAAGTACATGTTTGTGAATACAAGCAGCTGTGGTAACACCATTTAACGAAATTTTCCTGGTAACAATATTATGTCGTGCTTATGGTTGTATGTGTGTTTGATAAGACTTTGATTTGCAATCCAAATGCTAACAACATAAACACAATAATCAGCCGAGCTATCGCGAAGACATTAATAGGTGTAATTGACAGTGTTGGAATACGCAACAAGGTTGACAAGAACGTTGTATGGAGAGCAATCGATACCTTAATTCGGCTTGGTCTGGATTTTTTATGTTTTATCTAAAGCACATCACAGTGCCAGTTCGTCTCAAAGAGGCATATCAACGGTTAATACTTATGTATGAGTATGCCTAAGATGTTTGTTTGCCACATATGTCTCATTTCAATGAACGCTTTTTTACATTATTTGTTTATGAAACAATCCCCGATGACCACGATAGCGGTCGAAGGGAAATCAGTCGCAGATGTAAAGTAGGCCTGTGTATAGGGTCGTCGGANTTCTAGTGTCGTCTTTGTTCAAAATAAGCGACATATACTATATCATGATTTTATTGAAAACGTTTGGCCTACCTTTTTTAACAATAACAAATAACAATACAACTTAAGTAACTTACTATGAATATCCTAGCATCCATGTTGGGTGATTTCATAACTGTTAATTAAGAAGCATGTCTCTGTGCATAAGTCCTTTTACCTTATGTTACCAGAAGTACATGTTTGTGAATACAAGCAGCTTTGGTAACACCATTCAACGAAATTTTCCTGGTAACAATATTATGTCGTGCTTATGGTTGTATGGGTGTTTGATAAGACTTTGATTTGCAATCCAAATGCTTACAACATAAACACAATAATCAGCCGAGCTGTCGCGCAGACATTAATAGGTGTTATTGACAGTGTTGGAATACGCAACAAGGTTGACGAGAACGTTGTATGGAGAGCAATCGATACCTTAATTCGGCTCGGTCTTCGCCTGCATGTTTCGTTGACTGTGACAAACTTTAATATTTGCAAGTTCATTTGGTATTTTATTGGCTAATGAGGAAATTTATTTTTGGTTGTTCACACGAAAACATTTACATTTGGATTTTTTATGTTTTATCTAAAGCACATCACCGTGCCAGTTCGTCTCAAAGAGGCATATCAACGGTTAATACTTATGTATGAGTATGCCTAAGATGTTTATTTGCCACATATGTCTCATTTCAATCAACGCTTTTTTACATTATTTGTTTATGAAACAATCCCCGATGACCACGATAGCGGTCGAAGGAAAATCAGTCGCAGATGTAAAGTAGGCCTGTGTATAGGGTCGTCGGAATTATTTCGTAAGTATCTTAATATTTTCTTAACACAATTCATCACTATGATATTGTTACTATATAAATATCTAATTGATAAGAGGGAATATGTATTGCTGTATACATATCTGTGTAAAGGGAACGATAACGTCGATATGCCCCTTTGAATCAAATAATGAGGTTATGGGATTATTCAATTATACCTTTACTGATTTAAGAAACATATTACATTATTATGTAGTCAAATTCAACCCAATTAACACATGTTTAACCGTTGCCTGTCGGGGTGACACAAATGTACGGAATAAGACGATATTTAACGAAGTTCATTTCAGGTTTAAATCCTTAAAATGTTGGAAACAATCCTGTTGTTTGTTTTATAATTTGCTTTCGAATTTACCAACGATAATGTAATCCAACACAACTGGTTGTGCGTCAAGTGCCCTTTCACAAAGACGTTTACACAGTACAATTGCTTTAGGCAATATGTCACGTGGCAAATGTGGCTGCGTCAAGTTGAACTTCAAATATCATTTGGAAATAGGTTAAATTATTGATCGGATACTTCGCGTACAGTTCAACAGTAAGCGGGAAAAATATCGGTTTATTTATTGTGTGTCTTCTTTATACACACAGGGTGAATTCAAGTGTCCGACTTTTGACAATTGTGTGCTGTTAACGTTCTCCAAAGTACAATTTCAAATTCGTTGTAAAAAAATGTGTTATTGTTTATTCATGGTGCAATGCCTTAGCTACTTGTTAATGCCAAAGCTTTTGAGTTGCAATATTTAATTGAATTAATTCGGACATTGATTATTGGCAGAACATATACATTTTTGAATGGAAACCCTTGTTATTGTCATTTTGTGACTTTGTTAGTTTTTGTTTACTTTTATGTCAACACGCACCATATTTAACCATATCTACAACTTTCCAGACCCATGTGGGTTTTTCCCATTCGACAACCCATCACGGGATTTATTCTGGTACGGACGGGCATGCACGGAAAGCCCTGAAGACTCTGGCTTCCATCGACAGTAATCGAATAATAAGTGAAATGTAAACCAACATACGTTTTTACAGGGTAGATACACAGGCTTTGAAACGCTTATGACATTTAAGATGGCTTCAAGTATTTCATCTGTAGTTATTTTTAATGAATATCTTTAGAAAAGTATGCATTTGTTTTCAATTTAATGCTATTATTTTACAGAAATGATACGGTTTCAGAACATTTTAGAGAGCTCGAAAGAGTTTTTATGTTGGAAATCCAAAAATTAAGATAGCAAATTGCGTAAACAATTTCGTTCGGTATTGTTTGCAGGCAAACTCTATGAATACTGCCATTTTACGCCATACCAAAGTGTAACGTTAGAACATAATTATTTAAATTGAATATATTGTATAATCCATTTAAAGAACAAAACAATTTATAACTCTACGATATTCTACAATATATTTATCTACAAGATCTTATTTCGTCAGTGGTCAAGATAGCGTAAAAGGGGAAGCCGCAATTGTGATTGTTCATGCCTCCATAAAGAGAGTGTTCCAACCGCTTGATATCTCGTCCGTGGCCGTGGGGCCGTCATAACCCTTGAGAAGGTCCAACATCTGTCCTCACAGCCAAAGGTCCGCCTATCAAAACCAAAACTATGAATACCAATTAAAGAATGCGTACAATAAATCAAATCATTCTTCTTTCATTGGCAATGTATTAAAACAATATTTAGTCAAAATTGCATTGGTGATTTGTATTTCACATTAGATGTTGTGACCACGCTATGTATTTGCCAAAGTTGTATGTTGAAATTTCTATTCGTGTTTCGGTTAATTAAAATTGGACATGTATCCGTTCCAAATACATTTGAATTGGCACCAACCTTGTTTCAGTATTAAGACGAAATAGTTGGTAAGAAATGATTGCAAACTTATTATTTCAAAATTGAAGATCAAATGAATTTCAATATTCATTTAAATCATTATATATTTAATATGTTACTAGTAAATGCACGTAAAATGTTTGTAATAAAAGTTAATTATATATATATACACATATATACTGTATAATATAGTAACGTCATGAAATTTATTTTCTCGACGGCATGTTATTTATATAAGAATGACTCGCAACTTGTCCGTATGCTTAGCCATGGTCCAATCACCATTCCCCCCCCCCAGGATAATCAAGATCACAGCCAGCACAATAAACTGAAACAAACATGGCGTCGCCCAATTCACTGGCGTGCAAGTTTTCAAATCAGCTTCAACATTGTATTATTGTGTCAAATAGTGTTTTTTCGAAGGGATGGTTTTAGTTAATCACACCTCATCCAAAATAAATAACAATACATACAGATGTCGGACAGCTTTTAATATGGTTTTAAAAAAGAAACCATTACAAACACATTGCTGTGCAAAAGAACTGGAAAGGGTTGTAATTTTTAAGCAAGAGCGTAGAAATGTATTTATACTCAACGGACTACTAAGACCACGTGGCAGAGAACAGCTGCCAGACACAACAAATCATCCAAGGCTGAGACAATCAAACACACTTAATGCGACGATGTAATCAAACATCAGAGACTACAGATAAAGTAACATCAATAGACTTAACGTATTACCCATAACAAAGGGGCATCAATGATGAAATTAAGAACATTAACGTAAAATTGTGTCCAACACTACAACAAAACTGTCAATAGTGATGACACACAAAGAGATGTCACGGACTAAAAGTGCAAAAGCAAAGAAGTACCACTAGAGCATGGAAACCATGAAACACGCTACATAACCCCAGACCAACGGTAAAGGAACGATATTGTTCACAAAAAATATAGAATTGTATTCAATACATGTATAAAAGTTCTACTGAACAATTAGAAGCAAATAACAACAAGAGATGAAAACAATAAAGCCACTGTACGCAAGTAAACTTATGGAGAGGATGGCAAAGAGATATAACATCTCAACCAAATCATGCATACGCAATAAAGGGCAAGAAAATGAATGTAAATATTTTGACAGACAAATAATGTTTCATAGAAAGAATGTTAAATACACCCCAGAGGAATTACAAGTAATACAACGAGTCATGCACAATCTTGAGCCTAATAGGTCACGTACCGCACACCGTTCATATAATATAAAAAAGTGGTTACCCTTTAGAAAGGAACATTAATGGAGTAAACATACCACCCAAAGGCATCCCTTGACGGCCTTCAATGCACCACACATGCCAAGCATAGATACCATGATCATCAGGCCGCCAAACCCCATCATCATATAGGACAGGGCGTCGCAGGTGATCCCCAGGGGTAGGGCACTGTAGGACGATAATTCCATCATAATGTATGTTAAATAAAAATATCTTTCAGTTGTTTATTGCAAGAAAAGTAACGTAAATGTTGTAATTAATATATAAGAAAACATGTCTCATATATTAAAATAAATCGGCGATACGTAATGGAAAAATATTAAATAGTGGTTATAAATCGAAGCTCGCTGGAGGGACCCTTCTGGCGCGGGGACTTGAAGCTTAACATTGGTTTGTTGGACAAAAGTGTGGTCACGATGTTCAACACTGTTCAATACAGGTATGTAATACCGTCTTAAAAGTGATACTTAATTAATGAAATCTAAATATATAATATTTAGGATAATGTAATATATTAACATACCATTATTGATCCACCTTAAAACGAGGTTCCACAAACAAATGATTACACAGGTTTTGCTCATTTAAACTTTATATCTATGGTGTGATCCGGGTTCTTGTAGTACATATTGCTGGGCCAAGTGTGATGTTGAGCGCTCATTAACTGGTTTAAACCCCCAATGCTTAGCATTGACCGTTCCAAGGCGGTGACCCCAGCTTTATTCTACTATGTGTATATGTTGTTTCGTTTTGTTCCGTACTGTACCGTTTTGGCAATTGGTTCCTTGCCATAAATACAGGACCACAGAGGTGTGTATGATAAAACTGCAATACTGCTGCAGCTTCTGGAGTTTCACTTCTTCATATGTTATAGGTATACTACAAATAAGTAACATATGTTTACATGTCATTTAAGCAAAATGTTCGTTTTGATGTATCCTTAATAAGCCAATTGTGTGTATTATAAATTATTTTAATATATACACATTCAGAACCATTTCACATTCAGTGGCCATTCTGATAGCGGATATACCATGGACTTGATCGAGTAAACANTTTTTTTTTTTTTTTTTTTTTTTTTTTTGTAAAAAAGAATGACTCAACATGATGTTAAGGCATGTTATAGGTATACTATAAATAAGTAACATATGTTTACATGTCATTTAAGCAAAGTGTTCGTTTTAATGTATCCTTAATAAGCCAATTGAGTGTATTATAAATTATTTTAATATATACACATTCAGAACCATTTCACATTCAGTGGCCATTCTGATAGCGGATATACCATGGACTTGATCGAGTAAACAGTTAGTACAAGTAATTCGATCAATAAAAAGCTTTTTTATTTAGTTTACTACTACTACTACTATTACTACTACTACTAATACTACTACTACTACTACTACTACTACTACTACTACTACTACTACTACTACTACTACTACTACTACTACTACTACTACTACTACTACTACTACTACTACTACTACTACTACTAC